>CAUYQG010074137.1:0-11860 GCA_963574415.1 Tarsius wallacei
CTACTTCAATAAAATGTATGTGTTACCTCTAAAGTGTAAGTATACATAAGAAAGGGATTGGCAGTACCGGGATATTGCTGGGGTGGGGGTGGGAGGGCTACAACATCAACAAGGGTACTTGATCTCAAACCAGGCAAAGTGAGGACTAAAGGGAGGTCCAAACTTCACCTATATGATGTCTACTTGTATACCTAATCCTAATCCTAAATTGTACTCCACATAAAATAAAATGTTAAATATATAGATATATACACCATCTGCACAAACATGTAATTTTTCACTTAAAACTGGAATGTACCTGAAAAATGATTTGTCTTCTGCAGTTTTAGTGATAAAGGCAATCTGGGTCCAAAATTTTGGCTCTTGACTTTTGATAAAATATTTTTTAACAATATCACTTTAGCCCTGAGAGTATAACAAATGTATCACTCTTTTACAATCTAGGGAATATAGACAGTACAACTTTGTATTTAAATTTTACATCTAAGTAAGTAGATATAAAAGTAGGTCAAGGGAAAAAATTAAAAGGTTGAATTCTTTCTTTTTTTCTTGAAATGTTAACTACATACATATCATTTACTTCACAGTGTCTTATAAGATCTTGTGAACTAATAGTAATTCATCTACACTTTGAACTATCCTACACTTCATTATTGTTATAATTATCACTTTTTACCATTTATTTGGGTATATGACTAACTATACAATGTTTATAGTTAGTTAAAATGAAAAGGTTTACATGTTTTTAATGGTCTCAGTATTATCTCACAAAGATAGAGGATCCATTGAGCTCGAATATTTAATGTGTTTTACTCTATTACAGTTTAATTCAGCACATATGTAAGGTGTATACAACAATTAAACCTGCTCTATGAAGAAATGCTCACTAGAGAGATTACCTTCAACTTTGGAAAATATTTAACATTAAAGATCAGATTGCAAAGATATCTTTAGTTACATTCTTGAATTTATTTGATCTGGTTTTAGCAATTTTTAAATGTATATTTCCTAGATAAAGAATCAGTTGTAATAGAAAGAGAACTGTTGGGTAATGTTGCATAGCAGTAAAACAAATTTAGAGAATTATAGAAGTCTCAGTGAATGGTTTTTAAAGTAAAGAAAATCAGTTGTTACATTATGTTTATGAAGTATTCTAGTGTATCATTATAACAACAAATGCTATATAGTTGAATTAGCTATGTGAGAGAAAAAATAATATATATTTCAGTGATGAAATAACCACAAGAATAAAAAAAAAAACCAAATAAGCTTGAAATCAAAACATTCAACATCCTAAAAGGTATATTTTCTCCTATAAAAGGAAACCAAGATCTATAATGATGGCTAAATGTGAACACTTAAAATTCTAAGGCAGTATCTCCCAAACTACTGGTGTTCTCCAGAATAATAATATTATAACAAGTCAGAGTTAAGGGAAGAATTAAGGTTCTAGCAAATATTTAAAATTATCCATAAAATACTACTTTTTGAAGATTTACATTAGTATATAAAATTTCACAGTAGTCTAGCTTTTAAAAGGCAGTTTAACCTCGCCTAAAACAATATTTTGGATATATGTTTAATCACAGGAATTGTTTAATTGATTTAAACCCTATTTTTGTACTATAGCTTCAATGTTGCAAGACACATCCGTTTGAGAAGTGCTCCTACAGGCATTTCATTAAAGACAAATAATTAGCTTTTATAAACTTTGTTTTTATAGAAAGGATTCTACCCATGTAAAACCTTAAGCAAACACATTATTTTGACTGGTAATAATGAAAATAACTAGCAGTTATGGAAAAGTAACTTTGCATCATGTATTATACAAGATATATGTAAGCAAAATGCCTTATATTTCCTTTACCGTATACTTGTTTTTTCCATTGCTTACTCTATACTGCTAAAATAATGATTAACAAATCAATTTGGTATTTTAATAGCATTGTAAAAATTATTTTGATCATTTTCCATTGAACAAAAAACATATTCCAGAATCTTTGAGAATAACTTAGTGTATCTTAAAAGAATACAGTAGGAATCTCATAATTTATTTACATTTGTTTTATCATTTTTATAGAATATGCTTTGCTAGAATTTTTCTTAGGTTATCGATTATCTAGAATGTTAGATGAGACACTTTCTCTCATGTTATAGACATTTTACAGGTAAAGAGACAATAAATCTATTAGTAAGTTAATCTACAATAGAGGCAGTTACTGTAAATCAATATACATTAAGACAATACTGCTGGGCATGGTGGCTCATGCCTATAATCCCAGCACTTTGAGAGGCAGAAGCATAGCACTGCCTAAGCTCAGTGGTTCGAGACCAACCTGGGCAAATTGACGGGCCCTTGCCTCCACAGTAATTAAAAAAATTGAGCCGGGCATGATGGTGCACGCCTGTAGTTCCAGATACTTGGAAGATGAGATGTAAGGATCGTCAGAGTCCAGCAGGTCGACACTGGGGTGACTGTGAGTATACCTTCCTTCCTCACGAAAGCCCGTACCACCACACTCCAACTCAAAAACAAAACAACAACAATAACAACAAAACAATATGATGGAGATGAAAATAACAAATGCAAAGGCCTTTAGATTTAAAAGATTATTTATTGATAATATGTAAATAGAACCTTCTTACTAGTTCTCAACACAATCATTTATTGCTAGTGAAACATGATACAAATTTATTGCTAGTCAAACATGATACAAATTTTGAGCTTTATCTCATGGTTTTGTAGCTTTGAATAAGCTACTCACTTTTTTTTTTTTTTAAGTTGGAGTCTCATTCCGTCGCCTAGGCTGGAGTGCAGTGGTACACCCACGACCATCCCAGCGTCAATCTGCTGGGCTCCAGTGATCCTTCCACCTCAGCCTTTCAAGTAGCCAGAACTACAGGCATGTGCCATCACGCCTGTTAATTTGGTTTTTTTGTTGTTTTTTTTTGTTTTTTATTGCAGAAACGAGGTCTTGCCAAGTTACCTGGGTTGGTCTCCAACCCGTGGACTCAGGCAATCCACTAGCCTTGGCCTCCCACAGTGCTATGATTACAGACTGAGCCATGGAGCCCGGCCAAGTTACTCACTTTTAATGGAATATTCTATTTGGTAATCTTCATCTACTAATGTTTCAAAAAAATGTTAATAATTAAAATGTAGCTCAAGTTCCAACTCAACCTTTTCCAAATTAATTTACATATAGATTAGTTTTCTAGAGATTTCAGAATTTTATCATTTTTATATTAGCTCAAATTTGTTTAGGGTTGTATTTAGACAATATAGTATTAATTTTTATTTAGATGGAAATAGAAACATTGTTGTGTATATTTAATATACCGTAAGTTACCACATATCCCATAGAAGACAGAATTTTGGACAAATATTGCATAAAGGACTAAATTTTTATTTTCCTAGAGATATTATTTAAGGAGTGATAACTAAAAGTCTAAAATTTTATCAGACATATAAATAGAGGAAAATATGAAATAGAATCTGGCATTTTGTTTGTTTTATATTACCAGCATAATGTGCTTGTGATATTATAGAAGAATGAGTGATAATTTCAGAAAGAAAGATAACCATGAAAAGTAGCAACTTTTCTAAATATTTTTATTATTGTTCTTTTTAGAAAAAATATATCTTGCAAATCTCCTCCAATGTTTTTAGAAGGAATAATTAGTGCTCAATTGAGCTTCTTGAATTATATTCTGAACAGTTTCTATTCTGGGGTAAATAAATAGCCTGAATATATCTCTGTTCAGATAGTACTTGAATACAGCAATAGAAACCTGGATAGACCACATGAAGCAAATATGAGTAATGGCAAGTAAACAGGCATGAATAAGTTGGAGAAAAGACCAAAATTTTAGCAACACAAAATGTTGGTGAAAGCACCTTTGGTTGTCATGCTGCTTGTCCTGAGCAAGGTCAAGTAACTTTACAAAGAATGGAATAACTAAAGACCCACCTTTCTGGCTGTATAATTGAAAAAAAGGGCCACAAGAAATCAGGAAGTACCTTAGAGATCACAGAAAAGAAAGAGCTTGAAATATAACTGAATCGGTTTTTTCAAGGTTTTTTTTTTGTAACATATACTTTTGACTGTAATCATGAGCTACATATTAGTGAGCTTTATCCTAATCAGCACACCAAGTGTTTTGAGTTCTGAGCTAACAGATTTGAAGCACACACAAAGGATGCAGAAAAAGCATTTGATAAAATGCACATTTTTTCATGATAAAAACCCTCAACCACATAGGCATGGAAGGAACATTCCTCAAAATGATAAGGGCCATCTATGACAAACTGATAGCCAGCATCCTACTTAATAGGAAAGAAGGATTCCCATTAAGGACTGGAAAATGTCAAGGAACAAATCAAGCCTCCTTTTTGCAGTAGGCAGTGTGTCAGTCCCATAAAAGAAAGAAAAGATGTACACATAGGAAAAGAGGAAATTAAATTATATTTCTTCACAGATTATATATATATATGATCTAGAAATCCTAAAGATTTCACTAAAAGACTGCTAGCAATCAAGTAGCTTCAGTGTTGTGTCAGATTACAAAATCAGTTCTCAAAAATCAATTGCATTTCTTTCAACAATATTCAAGCTGAGAAAAAATCAAGAACAGCATGCCATTAACAATAACCTCAAAAAATTAAATACCTCGGGATCCATTTAACCAAAGAGGGGAAAGAGCTCTACAATAAGAACTACAAAATACTGCTGAAAAATATCAAAGATAACACAAACAAATGGAAAACACTCCATGCTCGTGAACTGATAGAATCAGTATTGTTAAAATGTCCATAAGCCTAAAGCAATCTACAGATTCAATATAATCCCTATAAAATTACCAACATCAATTTTCATAGATCTAGAAATAAATGCTTAAATTCATATGACAGTATAAAAAAAAGAGCTCAAGTAGTCAAAGCAATCCTAAGCAAATAAAACATAAAACAAAGCCAAAGACGTCACATTGCTGGACTTCAAACTTTACCACAAGAACACAGTAACAAAAACAGGGTTGTGTTGATACAAAAATAGACACGTGGGACAGAATTGACAACTCAAACATAATACCATTGCTTTATACCATTCCATTTTTGACAAAGTCTACAAAAATAAACATTAGGGAAAGAACACTTTATTTAACAAATGGTGCTGGGAAAATTGAACCCCTATGCAGAAGAATAAAGCTGGACGTCCTGCTCTCACCATATACAAAAATTAACTCAAGATGAATTTGTGACTTAAATGTAAGACCTCACACTATAAAAACTCTAGAAGAACACCTATGAGACATTATTCTGGACATTGGTCTAGGCAATGAATTCATCACCAAGACCTCAAAAGAAAAAGCAGCTAAATACAAAACTGATAACTGAGACATAATCAAACTAAAGAGTTTCTGCACAGCAACAAACAAAACAAAAAACAAACAAACAAAAAAAAACCCAAATCATCTAAGTTAATAGACAACCAACAGAGTAGCAGAAAATATTTGCAAATTATACATTCCAACAAAGGACTAAAATCCAGAATCTACAAAGAACTCAAATGAATTGACAGGAGAAAAATTAAAATCCGCCCCCCCAAATGAGCAAAAAGCATCAACAGACTCTTCTCAAACTATGACATATGATTGGGCGTTTATGTCAGAGAATTGTTCTCATATATACCTGTAAAGTAATTTTTATAGCTGCTTTGCTCATAATTCCCCCAACTGGAAACAAATCATATGACTTTAAATAGAAGAATGGATTGGCAAATTGTGGTACATCTATACCTGGAATATTCCTCAGCAATAGAAAGAAACAACATCTGGATGAATTTCCAGAGAATTGTGCTGAGTAAAAAAAGAAATAAATATAAAATAGAACAAACAAAACTCAAAGGTTATGTACTGCGTAACTTATCTATATAACATTCTTGAAATAATAAAATTATAAAATTACAGAGTTATAGTTGCTAGAGTATGTTAGCATTCTCCAAAGACACAGACATATAAGATAATCTCTACCTCTCTTTATATCTTCATCTGAAAAATGTTTTACTTTAAATAATTGAGTCATACAATTGTAACAGATATGAAGCCTATAACTTATAGGGTAAGCTGAGCTGACAAGCTGGAAATGTAGGCAGTGCTGATATTTTAGGCTTGAATTTAAAATTTTCAGGGCCAGTCAATGGTTGTATGTTCAGGCCGGGTTTTGTCTCTGGGAAATCTCAGATTTGGTTCTTAAGGGCTTCAATTGATTTGATGATCGACCCACATTATGGAAGGTAATTGTTAAAGTCACAAACTGAAGATATTAACCACATCTATAAAATACCTTCATAGAAACACATGTATTAAAGTTTTGATTCAATAACTGAATATCTTAGCCTACCCAAGTTGGCATGGAAGATTAACCATCACACTGGAGTATATTTCATGAATTCAAACAGAAAGTAGTCTGTAAAATAGATACAGTAACGTATGAAATATTTTGACTTTAGTTAAAACCAATCAGTTATATTTTGTATTAGAAGTAGAAACCACAAGTACCACTAATATTTTCAACTCAAACTCTGAATATTAATTGCATGCCATTTAAAAGACTGATGAAAAAATATTTTTTAAAGAGGCAAATCACCTGCGGTTTGACATGGAATTATGCAAATTGCTATCAAAACTACATATTTTTCAAAAGGACCCTTTGAAGAGTTGCTAAAATAGTTAACATGTTTAGTGAACTTGATATATAGTTTAATTTGTAAAGTCGAATAAAGATTTAAAAAATTAAAACAGTTTTATAAAATAGTCCCTGGGTCCTGGAGGATAATTAAAGAGAAATTCAGACCTTCAAAAAATTGAACTTCAGAAGGCTTCCTGCTGTTAGGTAATAATAAACTAATTGTGACTTCCAAGTAGAAACCACAGGGAAGATAGTACACCCACAAGAAATTAAAATCTGAAGTTAGAATGCAGTTTTTATGATAGTTATTATCCTTCATTCAGTTAACATTTTTGTCACTTAAGACCATCTGGATCTATTGTGACTGCAGACATGAATTCTGCTTCTTATATTTGTATTCAAGGCTGTTTTACAATTAAGTTTTATGGTTCAAAATTATTTGTACTGAATTATATATGACAGAGCAAAGATTACACTGACCAGATAGATTATGATTATTTTTGCTGTTGACTTTTGAGGATGTTTTGACAAATATTCTATCATATTACTCAAGTAGGTATGGATATTTGTATTTGACATATAATTGCTTCCTGATGCTTTGATATGTTTTCCCCAATTTGCATACTTAATTTTTATTTTGTTTTGTCTCTTCTTCATAACATTATCTGGTCCATGATAAGAAATGACTGTGGTCATTACTTTAAATACGTGGCACAGAACAAATGCGGTTCACTCAAATGGATTGCTCCTGTTGTTGTTTACTATGTTCAAAGTATTGTACTCAGATAAAATTTTATAGACAATAATATTACAATTCACATAAAGACAAAATAATAAATAGAAACAATAGTGAAAAACATTGAAAACTTATTCTCCCACTTTATTTTTTTGTTCACTTCATTTGATACATTGTTAAAATTAATAATAACTTTAGAAAAGAAAATGTATGGATAATACTTAGTGTTATAAATGCTAACTACATATCACACATATTAACAATAAAAATATATTTTGAATGAACAATGAAATAAATTTTATTATTAATTATGAACTTATCTTAATATGGGTTGTGGCACTTCAATAAAAATTTCACTAAACTTCATATTTTTTAATAATTAAAATGTATTGGTTTCTATTGACATATACATATTTATATTGATTACAATGGTTTCCCACATTTATCTCTATGATTTTTAAAACATCTAAAACTTGGACATGGTGACTTGCACCTGTAGTCCCAACTATTTGGGAGGTGATACAGGGGGATCACTTCAGTCAGGATTGCCAGCCTGGGCAACCTTGTGAAATCCCATTTCTAAAATAAATAAATACATACATATATAATTTTGTAAAAGCTTCTAAAACCTCAAATTTCAGACTATTTTATGTTACCTTTTAAAAATATTTGCTTATTGAATATGCAGTTTTAGAAATTTTCTTTTTATTTATTTATTTCTTTTATTTTATTTTTTAAATGTGGGGTCAATTCAGAGTCAAGTATGAAAAAGGTTATTATGCAGGTACCCTTTTTGATGAGGTGTGACCCTTTCTTCCCCTGGCAGTATCCCATTATTGCCAATCCCTTTCTTATGGTATTAGCATAATTGTTCAAGGTTTGTTTATGAGTGAGAACATGTGGTCCTCAGTTCTTTGTTATTGTGATAGATTACTCAATATTATAGACTCTAAGGCCATCCAAGTTGCTGCAAAGTTCATAATTTTGTCCTTCTATATAGCTGCATAATATTCCATCGTGTATATATAGCATATTTTAAAATATAGTTCTTTTTTGATGGACTGCACAGTTGGTTCCATGTTTTTGCTATTGTGAATGATGCTGGAATAAACATGCATGTGCAGGTATCTTTTTCATAGAGTGATTTGTGTTTCTCAGGGTATACTCCCAGAAGGGGGATTGTGGGGTCTAATGGAAGGTCTATTTTTAGACCTTTTAGGAATCACCAAAAGGTTTTGCACAGAGGTTGTACTAGTTTGCACTCCCATCAACGGTGTAGAAGTGTTCCCTTTTCCCCTCATGCTCTCCAGCATTTGTTATTTTTTGAGTTATTGAGGATGGCCATCCTGACTGGAGTTAGATGGTATCTCAGTGTGGTTTTAATTTGCATTTGTTTGATGACTAGTGAGACTGAGCACTTTTTTTCATGTATCTGTTGGCTGCTCGTATCTCTTCTGTTGAGATGTGTCTATTCATATCTTTTGCTCACTTTGTTTTAGGGCTGTTTGTTTTTTTTCTTTCCAACAAGTTTGATTTCCTTGTAGATTCTGGATGTTAGGCCTTTGTCAGATATTTTAAGTGAAATTGTTGAAGCAAATTTAGATTCTTAAAAACTAATTTATTTGCAAATAATTAATAAAATAATATTTTGCCTTATCTTCTTGTGTTCTACCTTATGAATATATCCACAAACCAAGGTCCAAAAATAATTATTGCAATATATTTTAAAAGTTTATTTTGATATTTTACTTTCTTGATTTATGTTATAAGTTGACTATAAGTCTGGGCAAAATAACTGCATCTAAAATTTACAGAAAGTTTTCATTTCATAAAAAAAGCCTCTACCTCTGTCAACTAATGGTGTGTGTCATTAAAACAAATAATAAGTATGTATTTCTACATAAAGAACAGAATTATTTCTAAATTACTTCCCATTGGAATCTGATTAAGTTATAAAGAAAATACAGGTACTATTCTCACTAAAAGAATATTACAAAATTCTAAGATATAGTCAGAATAATGTTTTAAGTGAAGTAAAAAAATAATTGCAACTTAATTACAATGCCTGAAAAAATAATTGCATATTTGAAATACTCCAAAATACTTCAATCTAGAAAGAATTTATTCAGTTACACATAATATTTTCATTCAAAATTAATTAAATAATATTTTTAACAACATATTTAAAACATTGGTATATACAGAAAAAGTTCAATGCCCTCATCAGGAAAATCAATAAATGGAACCATGATTTAAAAAGTAGTGGATAGAATATCAGAGTGGCAAAAGTTTAGAGATCTAATTAATTACTACAAGTTGAGCTATTATTTTAGGTAAGAATCAGGTAATCTAAGCTTATTGCTAAAAAAAATTGAAGGCTTTATTATTTTATGTTTTCTTAAAGGATCACTATTTTTGTGTTAGCAAATAGACTATAGGATTATGTATATATGGGGAATAAATTAACAAATAATAGAGTTGCGCAATCTTATTGCATGTGGGAATAGCTAGGTAGTGCATTGTTGTGTCTAAGATGCTAAAAACCATCTCTCTCCACTTCTGCTTTTACAAAAAGTCCAGCCTCATCTATACCTCAACTTCATTTAACAGGAACATCAATATTTTACACAGAAAATTATAATTAAAGCTCAGAATATATTTTAAAAAGCAACAAGTGTATGTCCTTGTTAATCAGCTATATTTTTACTAAGCAGAATTTAAAAGGCATTAAAAAATTTAAAATAAATATTTCATGTATTATTTTATATGGGTTTTATAAAAGCTAAAACAAATTAACGATAAATATTAATTATAATAATGTTTATGTATATTGATTGGCTTCTGATCCTGAACTAAGTAGGATTATGTCATACTTATAGCTATTTTTTAAAGTCAGTCAAGAAATTTTTACTTATCTATAGCAAGCAGTCAGTATTATGTTTTCCATAACATGGTAAAGGACAAATACAAACAACCATTGAAGATTTACTCTTAACAAGACATTCAGAGAACTCATGGGGATTCTCTTTTTAATTGGAAATTGAACAACAAACTCTAAATGTCTTATTTAACAAAATGCACTAAGTTTTTCTAGTCTGCTGATGAAAAGTGAAACTCTATTTCATTGTTTAGGAGCCTGATTTGATTTGTCTTTCAATATATTTTCTTTCTCTTTATTAAGTGTAAGAGAAAACTGACGATGTACTTTCTAAGGCAGTGCTAAAGAATTCATATTCTCCAAATTCAAACTTTCAGTAACCAAGCCAAATAATGTCAGTATAGTAGGAATAAAATAAACACTATTAGGCAATGTAACATCTATTGTCTATAATTAAACTTCATTTCTATTTTTAGCATCCATTCAGTCAGGTAGCAAACAATATAATCTCAGAACATTGTGTTTCTGTAATTACAGTTGTCTGTTGTATTTTTTTCATCCAAGTCAGTTTTAGGGAAGTCTAAGCTCTTGTCTTTCCATCAGGTTCTACTTGGAATCAAGGTACAACTTGTCATTGCCAAATGAATTGGTTCCATCCTGATGTAACAAATTACAATTATAGTGTCTTAACATAAAACTTTATTATTTTGTGGAAATCACAAATCTAAAGCCAAGGTATTAGTGGGGCTGAGTTCCTTCTAGAGGTTTCAGAGGAGACCATTTCCTTGCCTTTTCAACACTGGCTCATGGAACCTTTCCTCAGTTCCTAACTCTTACTTTCGTTGCTGCATCTGCTACTATTCTCTGCCTCATTCTTATAAGAACCCTTGTGATTACATTTAGCTTCTACAGATAATCTAGGATATTCTCCTTACCTCAATATCCTTAACTTAGTTACACCTACAAATCCTCTTTTATCATATAAAACGACATATTCACAGACTCCAGGAATTGAGATGTGGACACCCTACCACATCAGATTATCTAGGTTTTTCCCCCATTTCCTTTCCTGAAATTTAGTTTAATCTTCATGGAGAGGGCAATTGAAAGAATCTCAGCTATAAAATCTTTTGTTTTCTCTCCATGTGCCAACTTTTCCTCCCAATTAAATAGAATCTTTTGTTGTCTAAGAATGAGCTCCTGCCCTTTCCGTTATTTTAGACACAATGCCTTAAATCTAGCATTTGAAATGTCAGAAAAGTTGATCTCTCTCCACTCTTTAGACTGATGTGTTATATACTGAAAGAAGCAATATGTATAAAATACTCTGCTAATTTCCTCAATAGAAGATAAATATATGAAGTAATAATATATAAATGTATAGAAAATGATTCTGTTGGACTTAAGTGGCTCTACAATAAAGATATCTACACACACATGTTTATTGCAGCACTATTTACGATAACAAAAATACGGAACCAATCATGCTGCCCATCAAAACTGGACTGGATTTTAAAAAGTGGCACAGCCGGGCTCGGTGGCTCAGCCTGTAATCCCG
>CAUYQG010074141.1:0-13721 GCA_963574415.1 Tarsius wallacei
TTAAAGCTGAGAATTGACCTCAGGACTGTCTAAATACAAGGCCTGTCCTATTTTTCACCACTGCCTCTGGACCACAGTTGCTAAAAAAAAAAAAAAAAAAAGGTGACAGACCACCACAGGTGCTTGTTAGGTTTCAGGGCCTCATCCTGATCAAGTAAGTCAACCAGAATTTCTAAAACTCGGAACCCCAACCTTGCATTTTTTTTTTTTTTTAGCAACTGTGGTCCAGAGGCAGTGGTGAAAAATAGGACAGGCCTTGTATTTAGACAGTCCTGAGGTCAATTCTCAGCTTTACTACCTACAGACCAGGTAATCTCAGGGAATGGCTTCTCCTCACTGAGTCCCAGTTTCCTCATCTATAAAATGGAGAGACTGATGTCTATACCTTTGGCGGTGAGGTTTAAGAGCCTTGCATCTGTGGCCCAGAGCAGGTGCTTGATAAATGTTAGGTTTTATAACCACTAGGTTGAACGGTTCAATTGGTTGTGCGTTGAACAGTGGGTTGGGCCAGAGGGTGTTAATTTCAATGACAGGAACAAGGAAAGCCAAAGGGGATTAATTTCTTAGAAGGCAAAAGGTGTCATGGCTGTGGTTTCTCTGTTATTTAACCCTGACCTTTAAGACACAGAGAAAGGATTAGACCGCAGCACCTATCAAACTTCATCATGCATTAAAAAATTCCACCTAGGAAGCTAATGAGCAATGTTAATTCCTGGAGCTCCTTCCCAGAGATCTTGTTTCATTAGGTCTGGGATACGGTCCAGGGTCTGCATTTTCATCCCCAGGAGATTCTGATGCAGCAATCCTTCAGCCTCACCCTGAGAAACCGTGGCTTAGAGAATATGTGTATTCCTTCACTAAATACCTTGACGCAAGCAGGGCCCTGGGGTGGCACTGAGAAATGTACACAAGGATGCATAAGAAACTACCTGGTGTCTGCCCAGTTGGGAGCCAGGACCTCCAAGGAGAATATGAGGTCTGTGCTGCTATATTAGGACACCAATAAGAACAACAGTCCGAAGGAACCATGAGAAAATTCCATACCTGGGCTTCGACTGCTTCAATGTTATGGGAGAGATTTCCGTTTTGTACGGGTTCCGAAGCGTCGCTGGGTGTCGTCAGTTCAACATCTGTGCTGGTGCTGTTTGGGAGTTCGATTTTTTCTGTGACATAATTTAAATACACACACAAAGAAAACACATGGAGTCAATGGGGGTGAAGAGTCATATTGAAAATAACATTCTAAAATGTTGGGTCAAAGGAGAGGACATTAGTGTCCAAGGGGTGATAAGGCCCAGGACGTTGAGCTGACTGGCAAAGAATTTTTCCCTTCTTCCTCACGCCTTTCAGCCTCACGCCCTCTCACCTCCCTAATGGCTCTCTGGTTTCCCACTGTAGCATGATGTCTCACCTTGAGTGCCCCGTCAGCTGCCGGGGCATGCCTTTTCTGGTCTAGGCATATTTATCAACTAGTCATTCAAGACCGTGAACACAGCCATTTTTTTAAAAACATTTTTGAGTTGGAGGTTCACCTTGGTGCTCAGGATAGAGTGCAATGGCATGATCACAGCTCACCGCAGCCGCGACCTCCTGGGCTCAGGTGATCCTTCCATCTCAGCCTCCCGAGTAGTTGAAACTACAGGCACATGCCTCCATGCCCAGCTACTTTTCTGATTTTGTGTAGACACAAGGTCTCGCTATATTGTGCAGGCTGGTCTCAACCTCCTGGGCTCAAGCAATCCTCTCGCCTTGGCCTCCCTAAGTGCTGGGATTACAGGCATGAGCCACCATTCCTGACTTTGAACACAGACATTTTAAAACCAACACCAAACCCAACATACACACTAATGTCAATACCCAGGACCATAGCCCTCAGCTATTTTCTTCTAGTAGGATCTCTTCTTTCCTCCTGCACTCTGGAAAGGATATTGACCGGGGCATCAGGATCCTAGACTTGACTCTGCCACAGTCTGGGCTTAGGCAATTACCCTCCTTCCTCTGGAATTTGGGAACCTTGTCTGTGAAATGATGGGGTTCAACAGGTTGACCTCCAAGACCCACTGCTTTTTAGCTCTAATTTGCTCAGGCTTTGTGAGGTGAAAATTCCAGCGCTTAGGTGGCCATAGCCAGGGCAGTCTTGGAAACCTGGCGTTTCTCAAAATGCCTGGAGACTATAGTTAGCATCCTCCACACCTAATACCCTTCTGCAGGCAAGGCAAGGAGAAGCTGAACAGGTAATCGAGGCCAAAGTCGGTGTCATTCCTGCATAAGAGAGAACATTTGGCTAGAGTGAAGCCAGAGGTCACCAGAGGTCACCAAGTACAGAGTCAAGTTTTTCTCTGACTGTTGAGAAGTGACTTCAGGGTCACCGTTAAGCACTAGTACTCTGACACCGGGAATCAGACAGATCTGGGTTCATACTTTGGTTCTATGACTTAGACTGTGTGGACCTTAGCCAGTGATTCAACTTCTCTGAAATTCAGTTTCTTCAGCTGTAAAATTGGTGTGATGATCACAGTATGACTACTGTTAGGATTACTGCCATGGCTGCTACTATAATTGCTAACAACAACAATAACAACAGGGTTAGAGGGTACGTCTCTAAAGATTAAATGAGGAAACGAACAGCAGGCAGTTAGCACAGTACCTGGAACAGAGCAAGCAGGCAAGAAACATAAACTATTTGGCTCCTTATCACACTACCTGCCTTCAACGAGAAGACTTTTTTTCATCACTAAGAGGAGCACTTCGAGGTGATCAGTGCTCGGGCACCACTGAGGTCTCCAGGACGTTAGTGGGAGGGATGTCAAAAGGCTCCCACTGGAACCACCGACTCTGACTGTGCTAGGTCACGTCGGGTCTCAGAAGAGCATGAAGCTGTGTGGTGTACCGTCAGGGCTGCTGGTGTATTGGAATGCTCATCGGCATCAGATCCGGGCAGTATCAGGCTGCCTGTGAGGTCTGAGAATATGTTTTCTTTTTAGCGACTTCAGAAGACCTAGACATTTCTATCACGGGTGCTTAAGAAAATAATTTGAGAATCACGTAAAAATTGTTGGGCTCGAAGCAGCCGAATTTTGGAAATCACAGGGAAATGTTTATGTTTATTTATGTATTTCATTGTGGAATACAGACACATAAATAGACTTAAACATGGAAAACCATAGAAACTCGAATTTACTGTATCTTTCCAAGTTTTTCGTAGTGACAGTGATATGTATGTGATGTTCTCCTTCACGTGGCTATGCCAGTTTATCTTGGTATGCTTGATGCAGTTGTTTAAATAAAAAATGCTAAGTTCCTTGTGGACTGTTAAAGCTCTGTTTGGGAGAGTCTGTTGGCTGAAGCGATTCAACCTTAGGATCAGCCTGCGGTGGGCAAACTTAGCTCTCGCTAGCAGCAAAAGAAACTGGGTGGCAAAAGGGAATTAAGATGTCCAAGAACAGACATGAACAGCTGAGAAGAAACTACCTGCCAGGTAGAAAACCTAACTTGAGTATGCATATCTTCGCTTGTAAATTGCTGTCCACATGGCAGACCGAGGTCTCATCACCAAAGAAAATATAAAAATAAATCTTGGACTTTGAAAAGCACAGATTTTAGACACATGGATGAAAGCATGGATCTGACACATCATTTTGTAATTACAAAGTCATTCGGAGACCCAATCAACATCGGAAGGATCCTTGGAGGTACGTGGGCTACCACTTCAGAAAAGGTTAAATTCAAGTCTAAGGTCAGACAGTCATTAGGAGGAGGGCTGGCATTGAACCCGGGAATCTAAGTCTTTAATGAGCAACCTCATTCTACAGAAGAGAAATCCACAAGTGGAGCAGGAAAAACAACTTGTGTAATGAACCTAAATACAACAAACAAAATTTAACCTATGTAATAGGCCTTCACGATGTGGCCTTACATTTTTAGAATATAAAAGCAAAATATGCTCTAAAAAACTTTAAGTTCATAGATGCATAAAGAAGCAGAGCAAAAGAATAATATACATATATTCCTAATCCCAACTTTAAGAAGTAACTAATGTTCACATTTTAGCTGCTTTCCAGTTTTTCTTTTCGTACCCAATTGAATCTTGACTGTCTCTTGGCCAAGAATTTTCCCTGAGCTAGAAGTCAGGATAACAGGAGAGGCAGAAATTCTTCTACGGAGTGTCATGTATTTTGAGTGCAACACTGTGGAATTTTGTCTGCAGATAATTTTAGTTACTTGGGTAATAGCTTCGTTTATAGCATAGATCCAGATCAGGTTAAATTTAGTTTGAATTTAGAATCAGAGAGCTATATTATAGTTACAGACAGGGGAGAAGAAACATCATGTTCCCAGTTAAAATAAGATGCCTGAATGTCACAATCTGGTCACACCGGAGATCTGCAAAAGTCAGCCCAAAGAGACCTGGGCTGATGTTGCTGGATTCTGAAGAAGTTTGAAGCGGCATCATCTCAAAGGGACCCTGTCACTCAGTTTGAGAGTGACCAAGTGGTAATTTAGTGGGTATGCCGTAAACAATGCTATAGGTATACAATCTGGTTACCAGGCAAGAATTACAGAAGGAGGATTCCCACCTTTGGTTAAACATTAAAAGAGGAGCGTGTGTGTATGCGTGTGTGTGTGTCTTTTGTATGTGGATTTCCTGAAACAAAGTGGTTTTCTACCCTTGAATGGAGATGCCTGGTTAGGAGTGGGTTTCGCTTCAGGCTCCTCAGAGGATGATTTTACTCTTCTTGGGCTTCCCCTAGAGTTACGGGGGACATACTGTATCCATTCATGCCCTATACCCACGTGGGGAGGAGGGACTCATTTTCTGTCCCCCAGGGAAGGGCTGAGCTGCAGGGTTCTGTGTCTGTGCTGAGTCAGGGGAGCCCGCCCTGGTCCTGCCCCTCTGCTCCCTTGGCTGCCCTTCAGGAAAGACATGGGAGGGAAGCCTCTGTGCACTCACCCACGTGATTGGCAGCCCCATTCTGCCTCTCGTTCTCGTCCACCTGGCACTTCTTCTTGGCAATCTTGTGGAGGATTGAAGCCTTTTCTCTGAACCTCCCTGAAGCAAGAGAAAGTGGCGGGAAGGAGACAGAGTGAGGTGGAAGATAGAGTCTTGTGGTGATGGGGGAAGCCCTGGCAAAGCAGGTGTGTGTCTTTCTCAGTTATGCTGTGCCGTGGCATGGCCACTCCATTCTGTCCAACCCAAAAGCCCCATGACCACGGGAAGGGCACTTTCTTACATTCATGGATTCTTCAGGCCAGTTCTCTATTTGAGAACCTCTTGCCTTCCCTCCCAGTGGCTCACAAAATAAATAAAAGCACTAAGCATCACTAAAACTCTCTCCTACTGTTGAGAGCCAAAACAGGTAGAAAGAAACAGAGTTTCTCTGGCGGCATCGCCGTTTCTTTGGAATTAAATGCTCATTCCAGAACAGATTTTCACAATGGACTGGGAAGGAAAGTCAGGCCCAGGGGTTCCTTGGTTTGACTTTGGTTTTCAAACATTTACAGGTTGAATATTCCTAATTCAAAAACCCAGAATCTGAAATCCAAAATGTGGCCCCAGACATTTCGAATAAGGGACAAGCAGCCTGTATCACGATTCACATTGCAGTTTCTAAACAAGTCAGGAACGTGCATCGCAGGTTTCCAGATGAGCTGAGTCAGCTGCAATTAAAGCATCAAAGAGGCGACTGATTTCATTTGGGAATTTAGGGCAAGAAAGGATCAACTGAGCACAGCAAGTAACATCGGTGATGAGATGCTTTGGGAAAGGTGCTGGGGAAAAATACCATTCTCAAAGTAATCATTTGAAACAGCTGTACCACAAGTGCACGCTTCATTTCTTCTTCACTATTGACATAATTAATAGGCAAATGCATGCAACAGAAAAAAAGCAGGCAGAAGTACAGCGGTCAGGGAACCACAGCACATTTCTTTTTTAATCCTTGATTTCCTTCTTTGGGAACAGCCAAGGTGAAAAAGCTTCTCATTTTGAACTGACTGATTATTACCTAGATTTAGATATTATGAGTCCCTCCAAACACCACAACCCCTGCAATTTTCCCACCAGGCATTTTTTGTTGGCCAGCAGCATATTCACAGGAGATCTCATTCTACTTTTTTATTTAGAACCAAATCAAACCAAAATGTTTCTTCTGGAGAGCCTCTCTTCCTAGGATGGGACATGGCAGGTCTCCATCCATTCCCCACTCCCCCTACCCCAAGGACAGGAATCAGGGTGTGCGGTCAGGGTGGTGGCTTCTGCGACTGGTTGGGTGCGAATGGACCTGTAAACTAGAGTTGGATCAGTTGACTCCTATGGTGAAGGTGACACAGGACGGAGCCCCGCCTGCTCACAGCTCCATTAGTCACACGCCTAGACACTCTGCTGCAATAAAAGCAGTCTCTAGGACTTTTGTCTGGGCAATGAGTGTGCACCAGAGGGCACATTCTTAAAGGGAGTAGAAAGGGAACCATTACATGGAGACAAGGCCAGCGTGGGGCTTGGGCTTCCTCAGGAAGGAGAGAGAAAGATGAGGTTTACCATCCTGGAAGGGAGTTTGAATTCCGTTGTTTCTACTTAATCTCCAAGGGAAACTCTGGGAAGAAAAAAGGGAAAGGAAAGAAAGCCTGGGGACTAGGAAAAGGAGAAGGTAAAGAGAGCAAGAGAGGAAAGAAAAAAGAGAGGAAAAAGAAGGAATTCAAGGAAGGAGGGGGTGGGTGGGGGGCTGGGATTGCCTGGAGGTTACCCAGGCCACGTGGATACAAGACACTTTCCCGGCTGCCACATCTAGTCTTATTTGAGGACTAGACAAACAGATAATAAGAATGATCTTTAGTTCTCTGCAGTCTTAAGCTTAAAGTGGAGTTATTTCTCGTGGAAGACAACTCTAAAAAGTCCTCAAATAAAGTCCAGAAGAGAGAAGAGGAATTTCAGAAACCTTATTGGAGATGATGCTTCCACTAATAAAAGCATTCTATTGTGGTCTCAGGGCATTCTTTAAACCTAGAACATCCTGGAGCTCTATGAAAAAAAGATGATTAGTATTTGCTATTTTAAAATTATGCATAAGATAATAATAATAAAGCAGGGGAGCAGTCCAAAGAGGAAACAAACAAGCCTGTGGGAATAAAACCTGAAATAATAACCCAATCCAAATAATGTCCTAAAGTCACGGATCATGCCAGAGAAAATATTTGAGAGAAACCAGCTGATCACATATATTTGTGGTTCTAAGAGTCTTTTCAGAGCTTAGATGTGTGCCAGAGAGAAACAATGATTTAAAAAAGGGACTCCAGAGCATGTAAGGGGACAGCCGTTCCCTCTGCCAGGAAGCAGCTTTCAGAAAAGGGTTGGCCACTGTCATTTATGGACTGGTTTTCCCAAAATCTCCAAAGAAGGGCTTAGGAGGACAGGGTAAGAAATGACCCTAGAATTGGGATTTTATAGGTTCTCAAACATTCAAAGGCCAGTAAGTGTTTTCTAGAAGGACTGATACTCTTTTTCCCACTGCAGCAGCACCCTGGAAATTTTCTGTGCTATTGACAAGTAGGCGAGATTAGCTTTATTTGTTTTCTTTTGGAGCCTAGCCTCAGGGGTACAAGGAAAAGCAGTGCAGGCTGGTTGGGGAGCTATATTCTTTAATTTCTTTAATTCAGCCTCTTCCCTCGACCATTCTGGGTCCCAACTAACATGGCCTGGCAACCATTCCTCATGCTAAGTGCTCACAATGGCTGCTCCTTGGCCTAGAAGGCTTTTCCTTTAGAGATAAGTTTCTAGAAAGGCAGCAGTTGGGTGTCCTCCTTCAGAATGCAGCACACGCGGGCGCTCTTTCAGGGTGGCGGGGCAGAACCCCACGAAGCAAGGCATGCTGATTTTGGCACATGGGACACTCCTGGGATCGCCACAGAGCATCTTTTGAGAAATGCTGCGAGGACGAGGCTAACAGGACCCGTGTGGGCATGGGTGGGACCTGGGGAGGAAGCCAGTGCAGAACCTATGATTTTCAAAGGGACCCTCTGCCTTGGGGTAGGAAGACACAGCGCCTTCAGGACTGTGTCATCCCCAAGTCATTGGCTGGGAAGAACACCAAGCAGGGTGGTGTGTGTGTGTGTATGTGTGTGTGTGTGTGTGTGTGTGTGTGTGTGTGTGTATACTGGGGACAGCACAGTATTGTGGTTAAATGAATATGCTTGAGAGGCAAGTAGACCTGAGTTCAAGTCCTAGCTCTTTCACTGGCTTTGCTGGGTGGTTTTCGGTGAGTTCCTAAATATTTCTGAGCTTCAGTGTTCCAACAGTTAAATAGGGATTCCAGTGGCATTGGCTGGTGAGTTGAATGTAAGGCTTCTGTGAGAAAATGTGTGTGAAGGATTGATCATAGCACATGGCATTGAGAAACTCCATAAATAAGAGGAAAAAGAGAAACAAACTCTCAGGGCCAAGGGTGTCATGGCCGTGAGTTATTCTAGGAAGATCGCTGCCGTTTTTTCTTCTCTCAATCCACACAGGCAGGACTGGAGAGTCAGCCACCTCTGGTTCCAGTAGCATAAGCATCTGGGACTTGTTGCCTTGGTGCTCAGGTTTCAGTGAGTCCTCCAAATCGATGAGAAAAAGGATTGTTTTATATCTTTCTGCAATTAAGAAGGTCAAGGTGATGGAGCTGAACTTCTGTGTGTTAAACATTGATACTTCTGCACTTTTTTTTAAGTTGTGGGGAGTCACTCTGCCACCCAGGCTGAAGTGCAGTGGCACAATCACGGCTTACAGCAGCCTCGACCTCCCGGGCTTAAGTGATCCTTCCTCTTCAGCCTCTCAGAGTAGCTAGGACTATAGGTGCATGCCACCATGCCCGTCTAATTTTATTTACTTATCTGTTTATTTACTTACATATGTATGTATGTATGTATGTATTCTTTCCCTATTTATTTATTTAGTAGAGATGAGGTCTTGCTATGTTGCCTAGGCTAGGCTGATCTTGAACTCCTGGACTCAAGCAATCCTCCTGCTTTGGCCTCCCAAAATGCTTGGAATTACAGGTGAGCCACTGCGCTTGGTCTTCAGTCTTTTTTTTTTAGTCAGAGTCTCACTCTGTCACCCAGACTGGAGTGCAGTGGCACACTCATGGCCACCAAAACCTTGACCTGCTGGGCTCAGGTGATCCCTCTGCCTCAGTCTTCCAAGTAGCTGGAACTACAGGTATGTGCCACCACGTCCAGCTAATTTTTTGATTTATTGTAGAGATGAGGTCTCACCAAGTTGCCTAGGTAGGTCTCAAACCCATGGGTTCAGGAGATCCTCTCACCTTGGCCTCCCAAAGTGCTGGAATTATAGGCATGAGCCTGCACGCCCGGCCCGGTCTGCAATCTTAAAATGGGAAGATGATGACCAGCATTCCCTCCATCACTTGTAAGGACAGAATTCAGGCCAAAAAACTACTGCTGCAGCACAATGGATTTGGGTTGGCTCTAAAGAAACTCATGAAGCACTGGGTTCTAATTCCCTCTGTGCCTCGGGCTCAGAATGAGTAAGACGGGAATAAGCAGAACACCCAGCTCACACAGTCATTGGACGGCTCTTGGGTGAACACACACCTCTGATGGTCTTTGACAAACAGCAAGAGCTTGGGAATTGTTACTCAGAGAGGGTTGCTATTATTATGGAAGTGACTGACGGGAAATTCTTCCCCAAATCACTGGAAATAAGACTGATACTTAAAAGAGAATGAATGCTTAGCACTCTCAGGTGCAGACCTTGGTGGTAAAGGGATTGCTCAGATTTGTGATTATTTTTTTTGAGTTGGAGTCTCACTCTGTTGCCCAGGTTGGAGTGCAGAGGCATGCTCACAGACACCCCAGCGTCGACCTGCTGGGCTCTGGCGATCCTTCCACCTCAGCCTCCAAGTAGCTGGGACTACAGGTGCGCGCTACCACGCTGGGCTAATTTTTTATTCATTGTAGAGACGAGGTCTTGTCAAGTTACCTGGGCTGGTCTCGAACCCATGGGCTCAGGCAATCCGCTCTCCTTGGCCTCCCAAAGTGCTGGGATGACAGGCTGAGCCACAGAGCCCAGCTGCTCAGATATTTTTAGGCACAGATCCCATGCTGTCATAAAGGGTGGCACGGAGGGACAGATCTAAGAAACAATTGTGTAACTTTGGGCCTGGCGATGAAGAATCATGATATTTTTGAGCACTTTTCAAGGTGAGTAAGGAGTTATTTTTAACATGGTTTAAGGCAACCTTAAAAAATATACTCCATTGTGGCATAAGCCCTTAATGTGTTGTGTTTTTATATAGCTACAGATATTTGTATAGTTAAAAATCTTAGGAATAGCATACTCTGCTCAAATCGTGAGGCACTTACATCAAAACCTCATATACAATTTTAATATAGTGTCTCTTGGTCTGAAATTTGCAAAGGAGTACGGGCTGAGTGTCCTTAGAGGAGCTTGTGTTGAGGGGGTGGTAGGGAAGTGTAGAAGAAAGACAGCCAGGCAGAAGGGCCTCATGTGAGTTTTGAAAAACAACCTGCAATCAAAATCCTCGACCAAATCATTCTGACACAGAACAGAAGCTCCACGCTGCATTGCAAAACAACCTTTGCAGGGTCTGTTCACTCACAGGAAACGAATGTTGCTTCGGTTCTGCTGCTGCGGAACTAAAACAGCCTCTTGGAAACTCCTTCCCATCTTTCCCACCAAACCTGGAACAAGCAGGGTTACAAATGGAACCCTTTGGGGTGGCCATCAGGTGAGCTCCCGGCGGCTACAGAACACTCGAGCATCGGCAACACATAAACGACGGGACAAAAGAGAGAGACAGATGCCGGAGAGCAGCCACACACACACCTCTGTGAGCAGACCATGGTTTGGGAGAAGAAAGGGAAAAACAAAAGGAAAAACTTGAAAATCTGCTTTTGTGTTTTCAGTTCTGCCTTTCTTGTTCCTTTCCTTTGACGTTTATGGCTTGGCAGGTATCGTTTAAAAAGGAAAAGTGCACCTGAATTTTTCTCCTGTTTATTCCTTGTTTTTTTTTTTTTTTCCTGGAAGCACAGGTTTAAGGTAGGCAGACAGGCCATTATCACTCTGAGAAGGCTTGACCCAGAACTGGTGCAAGGACCGTGGGGTCCTCCCAGGCTCTCTTCTTTTACACCCCATCAGCAAATCTGGTGTCTCTAATTTTGAAATATTTCAGAATCCAACTCCTTCTCCCTCCTAATTGGCACCTCTCACGTCTACCCAGCCAGCGCTAAGGGGAACAATCTTGCTGGTCTGAGTCTCCCCCTTCTCTCTGTCCCCCAGGCCAGTCTCATCCTAACATCTTTCGTGATCACTAAATCAGGTCACGCCACTCTCTTCTCCATGCAAAATCCTGCAGAGGCTTCCAGGTCAACGTGAAAGCCAAAATCCTGTAAAAGTCTGTCCAAGGAGGCTCACTCTGACTGCCTTGACCTTGCCTCCAGCCCCTCTCTTCTGTTCATTCTGCTCCAGCCACACCTCTTTGCTGTTTCTTGACAGCACTGTGCACGCTCACCTCTGAACTCTGCGATGGCTGGTCCCTCTACCTGGAATGTTCTCCCCCAGAGATCCACAGGGCTCACTCTCACCTCCTTCCACCACTTGTTCAAGTGTCACCTTGTAATTGAGGCTTCTCCGAGCAGCATTATAGCTTCTCTCTCAAGCATTGCCTTTCCTAGGCTTATTTTCTCTAAAACAGCTATCACTGGCTGATATACAATATCATTACGACAATTATTTGTTGCTTTTCACTGGCAGCAGACAAGCCCTACAAGGGCAGGGATTTTCACTGGTTTGGTTCATTGCTGTATCCCCAGCACCCAATGGGGCTCCACAAAGCCTTGCGTTCATGGTTTCTCGACAAGTAGATGAGATTATAACTTTTACATATTCTTCCTGTTGGCCAAGGACTTAAAGACAATCTCTTTAGGACCTCCCAAGCCTGTGGCCCAGGGGGCTGAGGATCCACTTATGGGATCCCAG
The DNA here is from genome assembly GCA_963574415.1 of Tarsius wallacei. Classification (NCBI taxonomy): domain Eukaryota; kingdom Metazoa; phylum Chordata; class Mammalia; order Primates; family Tarsiidae; genus Tarsius; species Tarsius wallacei. The sequence continues at coordinate 11,993 of CAUYQG010074141.1, forward strand.
GGACTTTCTAGAGCAAAGTAGGAAAAAACGGAGTGACTAGGTGTTTATACTCCAGAGGTAGAAGGCAGAGTGGGCATATCAGTTGTCCCTTCTGCACATTTCTGGGGCCAAAAAGGTGCACGTTGAAAAGAGCCTTTTCTATTGGAAAGGAGTTTGGGTGAGCATTGTTAAGAGCAGGGTGGGGAAAGCAGAATCTTAACTCCTCTTTCCTTATTAAGTCACTCCTCTCCGTCAAGGCCTAACTCAAGACCCAACCTGAAGGTTTCTCTACACACACTCCTCCTTCCCAAGTGGAAACCCATCATTCTCATCTCGCTTTGTACATGTCACAGTCCTTCTGCTTGCTCCCATGTGTCTGCTCTCCCCACCAGTGGGCAGTCTTCTCTGGAAAAGGGACTGACTGTCCCTCCGCCATCTTTGTATCCCTCAAGTGTCTTAGAATGAGGCTTGGCACAGAATATGCCCTCCCTGGATTGCAGTGAAGTGCTTGTGACCATCAGCTCCCCTGGGAAGTCAAGTTTGCTTCCAAGCCAGTACAAGCCACAATCTTCCACACTGTAAATATTAAGCAAACCAGTGTAGGTTCTGGGCAGTGTTTGGTGAATTAGATCCAGCCGGTGCCCTGGAAGAGTTCTTAGCCTGAAGTAGGAAAGAGACTTCAGATTCTTGCTCTGATGTAGTAGGAAAGGAATTCAGATTCTTGCTCTGATGATGGAGGCCTTCTTGGGAGGGTACAGAAGCTCAGAAAAAAATATAGAAGTTTCTTGTATGAGATGCTACCTAGCAGCTGCAAGGAATGAATCCTCTTCCGTTCTGCAAACTGTCTTTGTGAAGCAGTTCATTCACCTAATTCATTGCTGGCTTGATTTTTATTCTTAAGAGAAAAACACTAAAAATAATAATTTCATCTTAAACCCCACCAAGACCACAGTCTTGTATTTATTCCTAATCTGCTTTTGAAGTACAACCTCAAAATTATTTTTTATAATTTTTGTGGAGCATCATGCAAACTATTTAAGACTACGTTGATATTAGTGAAAATGAGACCACTATTGTAATTGTCATAAAGTATTTTGTAAAGTGTCTTTAGTAAATATTTTGTGAATGAACCACATAATCGAGATGATTAACAAATTTAACTGTCATTATGTTATATTTATAGATGCAATCATAGGACTAGTTTCTGTAATTAATGAGAACATATACATAATTGTATCTCAAGTGGAGGCCAAACCCATTATACAATGAAATGAGGCAGCCAAATTTTCTTATTAAGGCTTTCTTCTTTTTTTTTCCATTCATGTCTGCTTTGCAAAAAAAAAAAAAAAAAAAAAGACTGACTTTTTTTTTTTTCTTATTACACCTATATTCATTAACTGGAATTACTCTGTAAGCAACACCTGTCCTAACTTCCTTGCTTATTTGTTCAATTATTTATTTATATACTGTGAATATTTCTTTTATTCTATGGGTCTATTATTTATTTTGTTAACTCAAATGTTCCAGGCTGGGTGCGGTGGCTTAACACTTTGGGAGGCTGAGGCAGGAGGATTGCTTGAGCCCAGGAGTTTGAGACCAGCCTCGGCAACATAGCAAAACTGTGTCTCTACAAAAAAAAAAAAAATTAGCTGGGTGTGATGGCGCACATCTGTAGTACCAGCTACTCAGGAGGCTGAGGCAGGATTGTCTGAGCCCAGGAGTTTGAGGCTGTGATAAGCCGTGATCATGC
>CAUYQG010074145.1:0-13228 GCA_963574415.1 Tarsius wallacei
GCCTGTAGTTCCAGCTACTTGGAAGGCTGAGGTAGAAGGATTGCCTGAGCCCAGCAGGTCAAGGCTGAGGTGCAAGGATCGCCTGAGCCCAGCAGGTTGAGGCTGCGGGGGCCATGAGCGTGCCACTGCACTCCAGCTTGGGTGACAGAGTGAGACTCCAACTCAAAAAATAAGAAAATAGCATAAAATAAAATTAACCTCCTCAATGTATAATTTATAAAAATAAACACACTGATTTTAAGTGTATAGTTCAGTGACTTTTAACAAATGTATATTCCCACCATCCATTCAAGGTATAGACTTTCCAACACCCCAGAAACCTTCTCATACCCCTTTGTAATCAATGTTTCTCTCCCACAAGCAACCATTGGTGTATTTTCTGTCACAGTAGACTTGTTTTGTTTTGCTCCAGAATTTTGTATAAATAAACCATACACTATGAACTATTTTGAGTCTAAATTCGTTCACTCAGCACAATGTTTTCTTCCAAAACATTTTAATATAAAAATATTCATAGTCAGGAATGGCGGCTAAAACCTATAATCTCAGCACTCTGGGAAGTGGAGGCAAGAGGATTGCCTGATTCCAGGGGTTTGAGACCAGCTTGGACAACTTAGCAAGACCACATCTCTACAAATTTTTTTTTTTTTTTTTGAGTTGAAGTCTCATTCTGTCGCCCAGACTGGAGTGCAGTGGCCGCTCCCGGCCACCGCAGCCTCGACCTGCTGGGCTCCGGCGATCCTTCCGCCTCAGCCTTCCAAGTAGCTGGAACTACAGGTGTGCGCTACCACGCCCGGCTAATTTTTTTTTTGATTTATTGTAGAGGTGAGGTCTCGCTTGCCCAGGCGGGTCTCGAACCCACGGGCTCAGGCAATCCATTCACCTCAGCCTCCCAAAGGCGCGGGATTACAGGCTGAGCCACCGAGCCCGGCTTATCTGCCAGTTTTTGATGTAAAAACCACTGGCTCAGCATGTCAACCAAACAATGGCATGTATCTTTTTCCTGAAGCTAATGCTCACACTTTGGCATGTAGCAATGTTGTCTATGTAGATCTCATGTTATCACATAGACTATTGAAAAGACATTTAATCAAAAGTTAAGATGTAATAAAGTAATTTCTACTGCTTCATCAAGATCTTTAAGTGATCAGTTTTTTAGACAATTATAAGTATTGACAAGAATTAACTCAAAATAGATCATAGTCCTAAATGTAAAATGCCAAACTGTAAAACTTCTAGAAGATAGGAGAAAGCCTAGGTGACTTGGGTATGGCAATGACTTTTTAGGTACAACATACAAAGTGCAATCCATGAAAGAAAAAAATGTGCTTCGTTAAAATGAAACATTACTGTTTTGTGAAAGACACTGTCAAGAAGTGAGAAGACAAGCCAAAGACTGGGAGAAAATGTTTGCAAAAGACATCTGGTAAAATACTGTTATCTAGCCAGGCTCAGTAGCTCAGCCTGTAATCCCAGCACTTTGGAAGGCCGAATTGAGTGGATTGCCTGAGCCTGTGGGTTTGAGACCAGCCCGGGCAACTTCGCGAGACCTTGTCTCTAAAATAAATAAAAAATTAGCTGGGTATAGTAGCTCATGCCTGTAGTTCTAGCTACTTGGAAGGCTGAGGCAGAAGGATCACCAGAGCCCAGCACGTCGACGCTGGGGTGGCCGTGAGTGTGTGCCACTGCACTCCAGACTGGGCAACAGAATGAGACTCCAACTCAAAAAAAAAAAAAAAAAAAAAGGAAAAGAAAAAGAAAAGGAAACAAATACTGTTATCTAAGTTATATACACAATTTCTAAAACTCCCCCATAAGAAGATGAACAATCCAATTGAAAAATGGGCCAATGGTCTGAGCAAACACCTCATCAAAGATGATATACAGATGGCAAATAAGCACATGAGGAAATGATCCACATAATATGTCATCAGAGAAATACAAATTAAAGCAACAAAGAGATACCACTGTACACCTGTTAAAATGGCCAAGATCCAGAACACTAACAGCATCAAATGCTGACAAGGAGGTGGAGCAACAGGAACTCTCAATCATTGCCGGTGGGAATGCAAAACAATGCAGCTACTTTGGAAGATAGTTTGAAACTAAATGTGCTCTCACCATATGACCCAGCCATTGTGCTCCTTGGTATTTACTCAAGGAGCTGAAAACTGACATTCACACAATAATGCACATGGGTGTTTATAGTAGCTTTATTCATAACTGCCAGCATTTGGAGTCAATGAAGTCCTTTAGTAAGTGAGGGGGTAAATAAACATTCAGATGCTGGAATATAATGCTTTATATAACATGAATGAGAAGTCCTGCATGTAGGGGTATGTATCTCATTGTGGATTGAATTGTAGGGCTTGAACTGGAAGTGACAGGAATGTACCATTTCAGCATAATGCTACCACTTTATTAGATTTAGCCAAAACATCAGTGTGTAGTACCTGTTAAGGTCTTTCATCCCTTAAACTTCACTATCTTTCTCCAAACTATTTTTGTTTTTACTTTATATACTGATTTGTTTCCAAACCTTTTATATTTATTTTTAAAAATTATCTGTCATATTTTTTCTCATTGTCATTTTTCAGGTTTCTCAGATATTGCATCTTCATTCCCAGGATTTTTCTTTTGGAAAGTTGCAGTGCTATGTGTCTTCCTTCTGGAAATCTTGCAGCATTAGGGGTTACTCTAAGCCTGGGGTAAATTCATACTGGTCATGGTACCACCAAGAGGCTTCTGTAGAAACCAGTTGGCCTCACCCGTATAGACTTAAGTCTCACCCTGGCCCTCCAAGCCTCCTGTAGCCTGTGATGTGCTTACATCACAGACGCTACCAGGAACATTTTCTCTGCCCGACGCTTCTTCATTTTGAAGACACAGTTCAAATATCATCTGTTTTCTGATGCCTTCCCTGGCAAAAATCAGTCACACCCTGTTGCAGGGCCTACACTAGGTCTTCTTGGAGGAGATGGGCAGACCCAGTCTGCATGCCAATGTGAACCGAGAGAAAGCAACTAGCATAAATGCGTGTGCATTTGGAATGCCTGCCAACATTCTCAACCACACAATTTTACTTTCTCCAAAGTTATTTCTTCTACTGTTCATGGATAGAGAAGAGTGTGGTTTCTTGTCCATTGACTCTTTCTGCTAAAACATGTCTTGCTGAACTATAGTGCTTCTTCCTGGGCTATATTCATGTTCTAGGATTTTCACCTGGGTTCACAAGCCAAACTAGCTAGGGGGGAGTGTATCTAGGTGAGAGCTGAGGCATGGCACGTGACCATGGAGAGGACATGGGCCCTGAGGCCTCAAAGTCCTTAGCTGGCAACCCAGATCTGCCACTTTCCTGTTGGAGGGACACTGATGATCAATTTGTGTCTCGGCTTCTACATCCATGAAACAATACTTCATTGGGATGTAGCAGTGATGAAAGCAATTAAGTTAATGTGGATGATGTGCCATTTAGAGTGCTTGCTACACTATGGTCACACCCATAGTGGATGCACCCACAACTGCGGCAATGATTACAGTGCCGCCTGAAAGTGTGGATCAGGAAAACTATCTCCTAGGAAAATTTCATCAGGTTAAAACATCCTTAGCTGGGTGCAGTGACTTAAGCCTGTAATCCTGGCACTTTGGGAGGCTGAGGTGAGAGGATTGCCTGACCTACGGGTTCGAGACAAACCTGGGCAACTTGATGAGACCCCTGTCTCTACAATAAATCAAAAAATTAGCCAGGCGTGGTAGCACGCACCTGTAGTTCCAGTTACTAGGGAGGTTGAGATGGAAGGATTGCCTGAGCCCAACAGGTCAATGCTGGGATGGCCGTGAGCGTGCCACTGCACTCCAGCCTGGGTGATGGAGTGAGACTCCAAGTCAAAAATAAAAAAAACAAAAACATCCTTTACAGTCAATAATAATGCTCAGGAATAAGATACTAAGCTACTAATTTCCTAGTGTAACTTATTAGAGTATCTTAAGGCAGCCAGAGACCCTCAACCCTTTCAATGTAAGCAAGTCCTTATGAAATAAGTAAGAGAGAGGGAGAGCAAAGGGAAAGTGGAACCAAATCCCTTTGGTTTTACCTGGGAATATCTTGTCTTCACATTTATACATGTCTCACTCCTACAAATATGACCGAATGCACCTAGTTTTCTTTCCTTCTTTATTGTGCTTCTAATTTCCCCCCCCTCTTATTCTGTGTTCATTTGGTAGTTATGCTATAAGGATGCTCCTGGATAAATGATTAGTTTTTGTTTTCTCTTCTTCTGACTGCCTCTAGTTAGCTTATTGATTTCCCTTGCCAGAACTCTCCTACAGAGATAGTCCTTGGCCTAAATCACCTGGATTCGCATCTGTGCCCTTACTCTTTGAGAGGAGCCTTTGTCCTAGCCTTTCTCTATTCCTGGCCAGAGGGCTGAGTCTGCGGCTGTTCAGCGAGGCTGCTGTGCTGTGTGGGGAAGGTTGACTCTGTCTCCTCTGTGCTCTGAGAGCTCTGTCTTGTGGCCTTGCTGCATGACCGCCACTGAGATCATGTCTTCACACCCTTGCTGAGAGCTGAGGTATGGTCACAGGAGAATTAATTGGCAGGCATTTCATCTTTGTCTCTTGGTGGCAGAATACAGAGCTGTCCTTTTACTAGGTCCTTCTTTTGCGAAGGTGTGAAATGTCCTGAGCAGATCTCAAGTATATTGCTAGTTGTCATTCATATCAAACACTTAATGTTAATAGCATCATTTAAAACAGGGTGAGTGACATGACAAAAATGAGAGCAGAAGGGCAGTTTCTACATTGCCTCGTGGGTAGGGAGGGATGGTTCTTGACTGTGGTGGTGTTTCTTTGTATCCACGTCAAGTGCAAACCACCATCGGATATGACTGTGGGCACTTGTGTCTAAGGCCGTATAAGCAACCCTTATGACTACAACAGGTGTGCCCCACACAAGCAATTAGGAACCTCCAAAGATGTATATCCTCCAAAGTCCTTAAACTGCTTTTAAAAACAATGAAAGCCAGTCACACTTGGTGCACTCCCTTATGGAAGTGTTCCAGTTTTGAAGTCTTAAGATGGGAAAGCCTACCCGTAGGTCACTCAGCCTGAGACTTAACTACTACCTAGCCAGGCAAAACCCCACAAAATACCTGCTAGTTTAACTTGACAAGTGTCTTTCCCATTAGGTTCAGGCTTTAACTTTTAAAAACCACATCACTGAGGTATGATTGACATGTAGAAAGCTGTACATACTAGATGTATACAATTTGATATGTTTAGAGATAGACACCCATGAAACCACCACCATCACAGTCATTGCCATAAATATATTCACCACCTCCTAAAGTTCCCTTCCACTCTCTTTATGTTTTTGTGTGATGAGAACACTTAATATAAGATCTACTCTCTTAGCACATTTTAGGGTGTGCATTATAATAGTTAACTCTAGGCCCTGAGCTGTCTAGTAGATCTGTATGACTTTTTTTAACCTGCTTAACTCAACTTTGTACCCTTTGACCAATACCGCATTTCCTCCTCCCCTTAGTCCCTGGTAACAACCACTTTACTCTGCTCCATGGTAACACTTTCAACACTCTCTACCCTCTGTGACTCCCACACCATTGTGAAATACCTGATCTTGGCAGGGGGTATTGCCTGAGCCCTCCTGCCCTGGAGGTGATGAAGGATTGACTGCTTGTTAGTATGCACAGGTAATGTACTTTGATTTTCCATTAGGTTAATGCAGGCGTTTTATGTGATAATTTGCTTAGTATATTATTATATTTATCAGTTGATGATTTTTTTCTGAGATACATCAGGATTATTAAAGGTGAATTTGTATTTTAGGCTCACTTTTGTTTTCACTTAGGGAAGATATTTCTGAGACTGTGTCCATAGAGAAACTGAGGCTCATTAAACTAATCTAAGCTTTTCCCTGATGCCACCAACAAAAGATCCAAGCACACTTTTGTAGTAATGTATTCAATTGGGTTTTAAGAGAATGTATGTATGTCTGAGTGCCACCAGGACAGATCTAAAGCTGAACATCGTGGAGTAATCAAAGGCATCTGGTTAGGTCACAGTGTTTCTGAAGTAAAACCGTTAAACTGCTAGATTAATTAAGGCTTTATTAAGCAGCTGCTGTTTATATTCTGGTGGATGGAGAGAGGGCACTCTGTGGAGGCCTCTGGAGGTGACTTTGCCTCTCATTTTTACTTTGTAGTCATGTGTTATCCTTAAAATTTTGTCAACTCATCCTATTTTGTTTCTAAGAAATGACGTTCTTTAAGACTCATAATTATATTACAGATTGTCTCATTTGACACATAATGAAACGTTTTCCAGACTTCCCAATCTCATTCTTAGTAAAGAAGCCTTTGCTTGTTTGTGCAACCCCAGATTCCAAGTGGAATCCCCACATTTCTAATATTCATATGACCATTTTACAAGCACTAACCTTCCTTGTGGTATGATCTTACCCTTTCAGCCTGGTCTTCGTTTTCTGTCTTATCCTCATTTCCTTCCCTTATTAGCCACAAGTCCACATGCATTTCTGGAAGCACGTCCATTTGGTAATTTCTTGCTGATTCTCATGAGTGAGGAGAGAAAACCAGAAGGAAGTGGTAGTCTCCGATCTCATTTGGGGCCAGTGCCAGAGTTGCTGTAAGCCCCTGGGTACACCTGCAGAAGGCCATCTGTATGACCTAGTGGACTTCATCTGCCTTTTTAAGGCCTCTAACGTGACTTTGCTATGGAGGAATGCTTGTTATTATGCAGAAGGCTTCCAGAACCCTTTTAGTTTCTAGAAGCTCTGTGAATCCTTAAGTGGGTATGCTTCTTTCTCCATCCCTCCCACTTACCCATCCCTATTTACACCCATTCATTCTATCTCTTTTTTTCTCTTTCTCTCCCCCTCAATCCCTCTGAAGAAATACCTTAGAAACAGCCAACTATTACATTTTGGTTTTGAGTTATAAAGAGCAAAATTTGTGACCGTTGACTCTGACAGGTCAACTTCTTGTGGAAGGAAAAAAAAAAAGAAAGAATCCTGTAACTGGTCAGGAATTCTGATAAGGGACTTTTTTTTTTTTTTTTTAGATATACAGAAGCTGAAAAGGTTTCAAAGACAGAGAAGAGATGTTAAGACTTAAGACTTGTGGCTAAAAGAAGAATGCCAATGGGCAATACCAGTTTAGAAACGAGGGAAGAGGGATTATCCTTGTTACTTTTGGGTAATAACCCACAGTAGCTTAAAGCAACCACATTTATTCCTCAGTCACACTAGGTATTCAATGTGAGTTGAAAAGGGGCTCTACTTACCGTGGTCATATGGGAACCCAGGCTGACAGGGCTCCATCTCAACATAACCTTTTTGAACCCCTGGGCAGGAAAAATACTATGTTGGCTCAGGTACCCCCTCTCAAAGGCCGCTACCTGGAAGTGGCACACCTCATCTCTGTTCATGGTCCATGGGCCAGTAAGTCACAGCTCTATACTTAACATGAGAGGGGACAGGGAAGTGTAGAACTGGGACATCTATAACCAGGGCCTATGTCTACCGCAGGTGGTATGAGGGACCATGCCTGCTAGTGTGAGAAGGTATGACAGTCAGGTCCAAACTCCTGGGACAATTGTGTGGGTTGACAATAAAGAGCATAGGGGGTGAGGGGCATACACTGTGTCCTTGGTCCTGTGTTATGGGTTCACTGTGTGGGAGAGTTCGAGCCCAGGAAGCTCAGAGGGAGCTCACATTCCTAGTGGCCATAGAGGCTGCCCATGGCGAGCAGCCCTGAAGCTGTCAGAGGAACAGCGAGGAAGGGCAGAATTTGATGACATCCGTAGTTATTCTGAATGGCCTCTGTCTGTGTCAAGGGACTCTGATATGCACAGATAGCTAATTACATATCCAGCACAGTTTTAATTGTCTAGAAATGTGAGTACCTGTGTTTTACTGTAGCTTGAGAACACTCTAGTGTTCGGCGTATCACAGTAAGACAAAAACCGAGATGTGTATGTTTGTGGTTTTGTTTTGTTTGAGGGTTTGAAAAGAATTACAGCTTTAATTTTAAGGCCAGGTTCAGTGGCTCAGCCTGTAATCCCAGCATTTTGAGAGGGTGAGGCAAGTGGATTGCCTGAGCCTGTGGGTTCGAGACCAACCTGGGCATTTTGGCGAGACCTCATCTCTACAATAAATCAAAAAAATTCACCAGGCATGGCAGTGCACACCTGTAGTTCCGGCTACTTGGAAGGCTGAGGCGGAAGGATCGCCGGAGCCCAGTAGGTCGACGCTGGAGTGGCTGTGAGTGTGCCACTGCACTCTAGCCTGGGCAAGGGAGTGAGACTCAACAAACAAACAAACAAACAAAAGCATTCCAGCTTTAGTAGCACCTAGTAGGTATTCAATACATATTTTAGTGAATGGATTACAAAGAACTTACATCTAAAAAGATGTTGCATCTCATGGGTAATTCAAACAGTAGCTAAAAAAATTAAAAGCTGTAAGAGGGTATTAACTATCAAAAGGTTGGGGTTAGGACAGCAAAACTTCTGTTAAACCAATAAAGGACACCTGTCAATTAATATTTCATTTTTTTCTTTTGCACTAAGTTGTACACTGAGTAGTTTACTCAGTTTCATTTTCGTATTTGCTCCCACCTACCCTTTCAAACCTCCTGAGCATTATTCTTTAATAAGTTCTAGAAACTTATCTTTCACATAATGGTATTTCTGCTAAATAATGCAATCTAGTTCCAAATATCCAATTTATAGTTTCCTTGAATTAATTTTGACTGTACTTGACATATCTTGGGAATAGAGAAGTAGAGTAAAATATTCTCTTTAATTTATCAATGTGACTTTTCTCCATTTTTATTCTATAATATTGACTTTTTTGGTAATATCTTATAAACAGAGCAGTATATTTAAATTTATAGCTTTATTCTGAACTATGATAAAACATTCCTAGAAACCATTGTCTAGTTTTTCCTAAATAACTTGTGATCTCTCACCATTATCTTAAACTAAGTCTGTCTTGGAGTCAAGGGTAAGAAGAGATAACATTATTCAACATTCAGTCTAAATTTGCCATGATTTAATTTATTTGGGTAGATACAACTTATTTTATAAAAAGTGATCAGTAAGCTCTTGGGCATTAAGGTACATCTCATGTTCACCTAGGTGGCTATCAGTTACTTTCCTGTTTCAAAGTATCATTTTATACTAACCTGTTTCACTGTTCTAAATTTCAGTGAGCTGGTTACTTCAATACTTGCTACTTTATCAGAGTGAGTTGGTTATTTCAATTCTGATATAGGTCCTAGCATTTTTTTTTCTTTATTTTATTTTATTTTTTGAGTTGGAGTCTCACTCTGTCGCCCAGACTGGAGGGCAGTGGCATGCCCCCGGCCACTGCAGCCTCAACCTGCTGGGCTCCGGCCTCAACCTTCCAAGTAGCTGGAACTATAGGCACGCGCTACCACGCCCGTCTAGTTTTTTGATTTATTGTAGAGATGAGGTCTCGCCAAGTTGCCCAGGTGGGTCTCGAATCCACGGGCTCAGGCAATCCACTCACCTCAGCCTCCCAAAGTGCAGGATTACAGGCTGAACCACTGAGTCCAGCTTTTTTTTTTTTCTTTAAAGAGGATTGGGCACAGAGGGTAATGGGAATGATTAAAAGGACTCAATCATGAGCAGCCATTTGCCATTGCCTTGCTAGACTCTGGTGTGCTGGTGTGGCCCTGGTGTGCTGGTGTGGCCCTGTGTTCTTTGAACTATGGCTGTTGCTATGCTTCCTGGCTTTAGTTCCCCTCCCTTACCTTGGGGAGATGAATCTTCTCTCTCTCTCTAATTTACTTTTTAAATAAACTATATTTTCTAACCTAAAAAAAAAAAAAAAACGAATATACTTATGGCTTCAAATATACAGTGTTAGGGAAATATTTAGTGACAGCCCAGTCTGGGACCCTGTACAAAACCCTGAGCAGGAACCCTTGATTTAGGATCTGCCTTTCTAATCAGAGAGACAGGACAGCTGAGCATGCCTCTCATCTTCCCATCTTCCCAGGATGATGTATGTGATACTCACTCACTTGAAAGACCTGACCAGCATCTCTGTCAGTTGAAAGCCTATACCTCCTTGGAGAGACATTCAAGTGCCATTTCTACCACAAAGCCCATCATCACACTCCCCTAGCACCCCTGCTGGCCCTGTGTGGCATTTGCTGTTAAGGACTTGCAGCTCATGAAATGCACAGACAACTATATCTGACTCATTTCCCCCGTCAATCAGAAGCTCCTCAAGACTAAAAATAGCTCACGTTTTTGACCCTTCTGTATATTCCGGTTGTTAGGTTAAACATGGCACATAGATTAACTTTTGATCATTATGGGATTAGACTATAATATAATATTAATGACATTAGTTTATAACCTATATTTATGTACTAATATTACATAACATGTTTACAATGCATATTATATTTATTACATTGCTATTATTATTTTATGGATGACAGAACAGTCATAAGGAAGTTAAGAGTAGGAGTAGTGAGGCCCGATTATCATTTCAGACCATCCAACTCTTTAACCTTAAACACTATTCTAGGTTTCATTCTCATGTTCTGGAAATCCTACTGCATATAGTAGAGTATAGATAAATGTTTGAATTCGTGCTAGAACTTCTTTAATGTATAATGAGCTGGCAGATAGAAAATCTGTAGCCTATGATTGAAATATGCATAAATTCTGTTAAAGTAAGTACTTGGAGATATCTCTAAGTATATTTGGTATTTTCCCATTGTCGTGTATGCCTCATTCATTTGATGAGGCAAAGCTGTCTCCGAGATAGCAGTTTATGAATTGGATCTTGAATTCTGAATTGCTAGAATGTAAATTAGTGAGTTTTTTCTTATTGTATAATAGTTTGTGGCTGCATTCTTAGCCAGCAATTTTTTTTAATGCTTTGTTTTGAAATAATTACAGATTCACAGGGAGTTTCATAGTTAGCATAGGGAGGTCCCAGGTACCATTCATGCAGTTTCTTTTACTGGTCGAGTCTTAAATAGCTATAGTACAATATCAAAACCAGGAAATTGGCACCTGTACACAGTGTGAGTATAGCTCTCTGTCACTTTGTCACCTGTGTAGACTCTTGTAGTCACCACTATAATCAAGAAAAAGACATACTCCACCACCATGAAGTCTCCCTCATACTAGACTTTGCAGCCACACATATCCCCAGCTTCCCCACTACCCTTTTTCCAGGCAACTGATCATCTTTTCTCTATCTTTATAATTTGTCAAGTCAGTGGAATTATATAATTTATGACCTTGGAGATTGGCTTCTTTTCCTACTCAGCATAATGCCATTGAGACAGATCCAGGTTGTTGCATGTATTGATAATTCCTTCCTTTTTCCTTTTGGTGAGAACACTTAACCTGAAATCTACCCTCTCAGCACATTTTTAAGTGTACACTCCAGCAGTGTTCACTACTGACACACTGTTGTCAGCGCTTCATCATCTTGATAGCTGAAGATGTCCCCCTTACATTGCAAGTCCTCATTCCTACCTCTCCCCGCCCTGCAACCACTGTCATACTCTGCTCCTGTGTGCTTGAGTACTTCAGATCGCTCGGTGAGTGGAATCTTGCAACATCTGCCCTCCTGTGACTGGCTTAGTTTGCTTAGCACAAGGTCCACAGGTTCATACGTGTTGTTGCATGTGGCAGGATTTCCTTCTTTATAAAAGTGAATAATAGTCCATTGCAAGTATAGACCACATTTTTTAAATCCATTCATCTGTTCATGGACATTTAGAGTGAAAGGGCAACCTGGGGAATGGAAGAAAATATTTGCAAACCATATATCTGATAAGGGGTTATAGCCACACATATAAAGAACTCATTTGACTCACTCAATAGCAAAACAAACAAAAAAGCCAAGTAACTTGGTTAAAAAATGGGGAAAGGATTTGAATAGATGTTTCTCAAAAGAAGGCATACGATAACCAACAGGCGTATGAAAACTACTCTACATGAAGACCACAATGAGAAATCATCTCATGTCTGTTACGTTATTCAAAAAAACAAGTGTTGGCGAGGATGTGGAGAAATTGGAACCTTGTTCACTGTGGACAGGAATGTAAAGTGGTACAGTCACCATGGAAAACAGTGTAGAGATTCTACAAAAAATTTTTTTTAAAAATATCATATAATGCAGCAAATTATACCTTGGGTATCTCTCCAAAATAATTAAAATCTGGATCTTGATAAGGAATTTTCTCTCCCACATTCATTGCAGCATTTTTCATAGCCACCAAGTTGTGGAAGCAAACAAATTGTTCCCTTTTATGTTGCCAAGTATTCTTTCATGGTGTGGATGTATCGAAGTTCATTTAACTATTTTCCTGTTGTAGGCATTCTGGTTGTTTCCAGTTTTGGGTTATCACAAATACAGCTGTTATAAACAATCACATATAGGTTTTGTGTGGACAAATGACACAGATATTATTTTTCTGGAATAAATGCCCAGGGGTATGATCTCTAGGCCACATGTTAAGTGTGTCTTTAGTGATTTAAAAAACCATGAAGCTGTTTTCTAGACTCCCAGCAGCAGTGTGTAAGAGACCCAGTGTCTCTACAGCCTTGCCAGCGTTTGGTGTTGTCACTAGTTAATTCCTCAGCAACTCCATCAGAGTGTGTGGCATCTCATTGTGGCTTCCCTTTCCCTGGTGGCTGGAGATGTTGAACATTGTTTCAAGTACTGATTTGCCTTCAGTGCCATGTTTCTTTCTTTCATCCACTTTCAACTGGGTTTTGTTTTCTACTGTTGCGTTTGGAGAGCTCTTTTTATAGTCTAGATGTGAGTCCTTTGTCAGATGTACAGTGTGCAAATATTTTCTCTCATTCTGTAGCTTGTCTTTTCATCCTCATTTTTGTTTGTTTAAGAGTGAAATGATGGCTCAGCCTGTAATCCCACACCTTGGGAGGCTGAGGTGAGTGGATTGCCTGAGCCCGCGGGTTCGAGACCCACCTGGGCAACTTGGTGAGACCTCATCTCTACAATAATCAAAAATTAGCCGGGCATGGTAGCGCGCGTCTGTAGTTCCAGCTACTTGGAAGGCTGAGGCGGAAGGATCGCCGGAGCCCAGCAGGTCGAGGCTGCAGTGGCCGGGAGCGGCCACTGCACTCCAGTCTGGGCGACAGAGTGAGACTCCAACACACACACACT
>CAUYQG010074147.1:0-12653 GCA_963574415.1 Tarsius wallacei
GAAGTCAAGTTATCTCTCTTTGCAGACGAAATGATTGTGTACCTTGAAAACCCAAGAGAGTCTGTCAAAAGCCTCCTTGCACCAATTAAGGACTTTGGCAAAGTCTCAGGGTATAAAATAAATGTGCAAAAGACAATTGCATTTCTTTATACTTCTATTTATTTTTAAAAAGAGTTTGGGTAGGCTTTTTATTTTTATTGTTGTTAAATGAGCTCTCTGGGACTGGAGGGAGAGATTTCTAACAATAAGTTAGATTTCTTTAATTAGTATAGGCCACTTATATTATCTATTTTCTTGTGTGGGTTTGGTAAGTTGTATCTTTTAACAAATTTCCCATTTTGTCTAGGCTATTGAATTTGTCATCATAAATTTGTTCACAATATTTATTTAGTTTAATTTTTGGAAAGCCTATAGTTATGCAACCTCTCTTCTTCTTGATATTGGTAATTTATCTTATTTCCTTTTTTCTTCATCTGTGTGCCTTCAGGTAATCAGTTTTATTGATATTCTCAAACAGCCAGCTCTTTCTTTCATTTTTTATTGTTTTACCATTTCCTAGTTTACTTAAATATTTTTTTAAAATTTATTTTAAAGATGTGGGGTACAATTCAAAGTTAGGTATACAAATGTTCG
Organism: Tarsius wallacei; assembly: GCA_963574415.1. Classification (NCBI taxonomy): domain Eukaryota; kingdom Metazoa; phylum Chordata; class Mammalia; order Primates; family Tarsiidae; genus Tarsius; species Tarsius wallacei. The sequence continues at coordinate 634 of CAUYQG010074147.1, forward strand.
TTATGCAGGCACCCTTGTTGATGAGGTGTGCCCCTCCCTCCCCTGGCAGTTTCCCTCAACTGCCAATCCCACTCCCCCTTCCCACTATTGCCAATTCCTTTCTTATAGTATTACAATAATTGTTTAAGGTCTGCTTATGAGTGAGAACATGTGATACCCAGTTCTTTGTTTCTGCAATAGATTACTCAGTAATATAGACTTTAAGTCTATCCAAATTGCTGCAAGGTTCATAATTTTGTCCTTCTTTATGGCTGCGTAATATTCTATCAGGTATATGTACCACATTTTGTAAATCCGGTTCACTATCAATGGACAGCATGGTTGGTTCCATGTTTTTGCTATTGTGTCTAATGCTGCAATAAACATGAGCATGCAGGTATCTTTTTTATAGAGTGATTTGAGCTCCTCCGGGTATATTCAATCCATTATATTCAACCTGAAATTTATAAATTATTTTATTCTGTTTCTTTGGGTTTAATTTACTCTTCCTTTTTCTTGATTCTTAATATAAAAGCTGATTTTATTGATTTACAACTTTTCATATTTTCTAATATAGACATTTATTGTTATAATTTTCTCCTTTGTATTGTTTTAGTGGCATCCTATGCATTTTTATATGTGTTATTTATATATAATTCTGTTCAAAATACTTTACAATTTCATCGTTGATTTCTACTTTGACCTGGAAGTTGATAAATATATCACTTAATTTTCAAGTATTTGGAAAAATTTCAGAGATCGTTTCAAAATTATTTTTTAATTTAATTTTATTGGTATTAGAGAACATAATAAGCACTTGAATAATCCTAATTTTATTGAGACTTATTCTATGACCCTAAATATTATCTATTTTATTTATCGAGCAAAAATTATGTTTTTAACATTGTGCTAGATGTTAACATTGTGCTAGATTATTCTGATAGAAGAAACAAACAAAAAGCTGACATATCTTATAATCTAATAATAGAAAAAAATGCCGTTTTTCCTTTTTTCTGATATTGGATAGTGTATTATACCACATTAATTTCTACCTATGTATAGATAGAGATATATTTTTGTCATAGTTGTCAGAAATTCAAAAAGCAAATTAAAATACTTCATTATAGAAGGTATAAGGCTAGCATATTCATTTTTCCCCTTTCCTTGACCTTAATTATTAATGTGTCTGAAAAATATGTTAATTGAATATATACCTTTGTAATTGGTTTTCTTAGATATTTTTATTTTTTTGTCTTTCGGAAATCAAAAAAATAAGTAATATTCCAGGAGGTTAGATGGGATGTGATGCAAAAGTAAATCTCTCTCTCTGTCTCTATCTCGTCATCTTAGAATTCAAAATGTATAGCATAATATAGATATAATTCATGGCAAATTGTTAGGCATTATCAGATAACACTAAAAATGCTGAAAGGGGATATAGAGCAAGAAAGATAAGAGGAGGTTTCATGGTCAAAACAGCAATTGCTCTGGACCCAAGGAGCAAGAGGACACTAATAAGTGCTTTTAAAGCAGAGGATTGCTTAAAGTATGAATGGAATGAGCACAACCTTTGAATAATACATATTTATGATCCTTAAATAAACTAATTAATAACTGTGTGATCCTGGCCAAGTTTTAACTTCTCTCATTTTGCTTATTTTTTAAATCGGGAAAATAATATCCACCTTTCAAAAGTGTTGTGAAAAGTAATAATGCTATATCTAAAGCATTCAAAAGAATACTTGTCATATACTTGCTCAATAAAGATTTGCATTTGTGTGTGTGTATGTGATGTCAGAGTTGTGCTCTAGTAAGCAGAATCTTTATGCTATATATGGTATTGATCCGTATGCAATATATGGGATTGATTGGCAGTAGAGTAGACAGGAAAAGGTAGGCTAGGAAAAAATTACAAATCCTGGGGAAAAAAATAATAGTGTGATATACAAATGGATAATAAATAGAAAAGGGATGTATACAAAGAACCCTTAGAGTCAGTGTTAGCTTGTTGTAACCAAGTACCAGGCACTGGTGTAGCAGTCTGAGTTCAAGCAGGAGATATAAATCATATAGTAAGTTAAACAGGGGAAGTTTAATATAAACAATTATTAACTAGGAAAAGGAGACTTAAGAAAATTCTGTATGGTACACCAGGGCTGAAGTAGAGTTCCTAAGGAAGTACAAACTTGGAAGGGGTTCAGATCTTGCTGGAAAAGGTGTGATTCAGTCCAGCAGAGAAGATGACAAATTTGGTCAGGCTTGTCTGAAGTTTTTGGGTGAGCAATATAGGCAACACTCCAGAGTGCAGGTGATCAGAAATTGGTGCTGTAGGTGTGCCATGGAAATCTGGGTACTGGGGAACAAGAGGCCTTCGCAGCCTATGGGTCTTGTGGAAGTATCTGGGTACAAACTGAGCCAGGAGATCCTGAAATTATGTCTACTGCTTGGGAGCTACCCTTTCTATGTGTCATCAAAAAGCTAAGGCTGTGAGTTTGCAGAAGGGCTTTGTTTTAGTTCTGTGGCTGAGAAAGTGCTTCACAGCATGTATTCACATCCACACCACTGAACTTCAGTCCAAAATGGAAAATGGAGGAGAGTCTCTTTCTTTTGTTATGTCCCTCAAGCACCTATTACATGCACTTAACATCACATCGACTTCAAAGGGGATATGCTTAAAGAAATTCCAGCACTTATCTCTTGAATAGTACATGTGGAGTGATGAGGTAATAAATTGATAACTGACAGATTGTCACATAGTTGAATAAGATAGACTTTGGATTGGACTTTATGGCTGAGGAAAGTCCTGAGAAGATGTTTGGGTGACCAGTCATCCATGAGTTGCTACAATTTTTACTATTATGAGGAGAAGGTCAAGCAAATAAAAATAATACAAAAACAAAACCTAGAATTAGTACATTCCTTAATTCTAGAAAGTCAGTATGTTTTTGAAGTTAAGATGTTTTTAAAGGATACCTTACTTTTCTCATTTTTAGAAAACTTCTAAATCATGGTTGAAAAACATTTCTTACTTGGGGAGGAAGAACAAAATATTTCTTTCCACACTAAATTTCCATTTGTCCAAAGGGAATAATCCTGATTAGTTTTTTAACCAGGGTAGGCTGTTTTCTCCCTGGGTGAATTTTGTACTTCTCTCCAAACCCACACCATAAATCTAGGACTACATTTGAATCTTCAGGTCATATCCTATTTTAAAATGTGGAAGTAAAAATGGTACTTTAAAACTGATATTTGCTTGTTTGGATGTATCTTTTGAGTATGAAAATGAGACTTTAAAACATTTCTGAGAAAGGCAGCAAAGGCTTATTAAATAACTCATCTATAGACAGAAACCCAGTTTACAATCAGACTTCAAGTCTGAGCAAAGGCTTTGCTATTTTTAGGGTCCTTTATTCCATTTGACCAGCAGGAATGGAAGCTGAGAGAAGCACTGCGGGAGGATCATGACCTGCTCCACACATAGATGAGTTTCCAGAAGGCTGACCCGACTTGAGCAATTTTGTTTTAAATGTAAGGACATGTTTGAGATCATGCTCAAGTGCAATTCATTCCCATTCTGGGCACAGATCTTAAATCTTAAGGAATGATTTCTTTCTTCTGGCATCCTTTATGAAAGATTTCCAAATGTTAGGCGTGACATAATGTTGTCAATAAAGTAGAGCATCTTTTTAGGTGATCGTTCATGCTTCTGTGTCCTCAGGATATTGTTTCAACAGAGATGCAAGGTCTTATTTTATCCTGCCAAAAATATTGTGGCTTATCAAGACAGCTGTTGGCTTATGCCTCTTCAAACTCCACAACTCAAATTAGTTTAAGTTTTGATGAAGTAATATACATGCAACTAAAAATAATAAAAGAACAACCGTGAGATATGAAGCAGGCAGTTTTTAACCCTTCCAATTCAAGAAAAAGTCATCATGGACAGAAATCTTTTTATGACTCATTTATGTTTGCCAGACAACACCATGATAATTTGAGAATGTAGGAATAGCATACTGGTACAGTCAACACCCTTTTTAGCTGGTGTTTTCATGCTTGAGCACAAGTTTGTAAATTCTCATTTTCTCAGAAAACTTAACTGTAGTCTTTTGGGAACTATTTGTAAACTCTTGCTTTTAGACCCGACGTTCTTTTAAACCTAATCTTGTGTCTTTTAACCGACAGATGTTCTTCCAACAAGTCATTTTATTACAACGGCCATAGTATAGTTACCTGCATTTTTCCCAGTCATTTACATTGCCAAACACCTCAGGAGATAACCTAGTATCCTGCATACTCCAAAACATCAGTAGCAGCTCTATTCTGGTCCTAAACTCAAGAGAATAAGTGGCAATAAATGGAATTTTTATCACTGGCCCATTATCAAGGCATAAGCTGCCCTGACCCATCATTTCAAACCTCAGGAGAAAAAAAAAATCTCTTCTTTTCAAGAGGAAAAAAAAGAATAGGTATATAATAAAAAGTACAGATAAAAGAAAAATCCTAACCTCAGGTTTCTGAGATTTGACCTCCTCTTCAACAGTTTCTTCAATAGCTGGTTACATTGTGAGAGCTATCTCTCCTTGAATATGAATTCCCTATTCAAGGACATGTTGCTCTGTGTCTAGCAAAGCACCAAGGACACAGCAAATGTTGAACAAATTCAAAAATATACTTGGTGCTGGTGTTCATTAAAACACATGTATTTGTTTCTAGAGTTTTACTTAGATTACGGAGTAATAAGATTTGCTTAATAGCTTCCCAGGGTGGAGCTGATGGCTCAGTCTCTATGGTCAGGTGAACTGTTTTCAGTCTATGTACTGCCATAAAGTTCAAGAGAGATCTCAGATACATCTTTATGTCAGATTTTTTGAGTAAACCTTCATGTCTGCAAAAAGAACCTTTCTCAACAATTACTAAAAGTGGAAAGAGTAGGAGTTGAAAAGTATCTCTGAGTATTGACAACTGTTAGTTGAAATAAGTTATAGAAGATATATGAGCAGCTAACAGACACGTGAAAAAGTGTTCAGCTTCACTCATCATCAGAGAAATGCAAATCAAAGTCACATTGAGATACCACCTAACCCCAGTAAGAATGGCCATCGCTAATAAAACAAACAACAACAGATGCTGGCGAAGATGCGGAGAAAAAGGAATGCTTCTACACTGCTGGTAGGGATGCAAACTAGTGCAACCTTTTTGGCAGACAGTGTGACGATTTCTGAAAGAACCAGAAATTGACCTTCCATATGACCCAGCGATCCTCCTATTGGGAATATATCCAGAGGAACTCAAATCATTCTACCAAAAAGAGACCTGCACACGCATGTTTATTGCAGTTCTATTCATAATAGCAAAAACATGGAACCAACCATGCTGCCCATCAAAGCTGGACTAGATTAAAAAATGTGGTGCATATACACAATAGAATATTATACAGCCATAAAGAAGGACAAATATATGGACTTCACAGCAACTTGGATAGATTTAGGTCTATCATACCCAGTGATCTATCACAGAAACAAAGAACAGAGTGCCATATATTCTCACTCATAAGTGGACCTTGAACAATTGTCACAATATTATAAGAAAGGGATTGGCAGTAGTGGGAAACTGCCAGGGGAGGAGGGTGGGATTGGCAGTTGAGGAAAACTGCCAGGGGAGAGAGGGGCACACCTCATCAACAAGGGTACCTGTATAATGAGCATTTGTATACCTAACCCTGGATTGTACCCCACATCTTTAACAAAAAAATAAATTCTGTATTGGAAAGAATTCATTCTTTTTCACCACCTTCCTTTATATGACTTGTGTTCAGAAAATTTCTGCCTATCTATCAAAAGTTAAACACAGATTTGTAAGTAGTACATGCTTAGTATTTTTATGGGAGGTAAAGAAGAATGGAAAATTGCTTTTTCTTACTAAAGAATCTGTAAACTTTAAAACAAAAAATTGGTACAAGAAAATAGTTTTTAAAAAATCCAAATGATAGCCAGTCACAATTTAGCAATTTCAGTGTCAGTGGGGTGTGATGTCTCAGCAGAATTTCCAAAGGTTCCATTAGTCAGTGTTGATGTGAAGTATATGGTTCTTTCTTCACACCTTTATATTTATGTTTCTCTTAGTAATGACTTTCCCCATATGTGTAGAAAATTTCTTCCCTCTACAATCAGTATGCTAACATTTCATTTCTCGCTTCCAATATAGTTCTATCATAATAATACTTTCTGAAAGGGAAAACTCTATGCGCTGTATTCATTTTATCCCAGGCACTTTATTTACAAATGTTTCCTATACATTTTGATGTTATAGCCAGGCATGGTGGCTCATGCCTATAATACAGCTCTTTGGGAGGCAGAGGTGAGAGGACTGCCTGAGACCATCCTGGGCAACTTGGCGGAACTTGTCCCTACAATGAATCAAAAAATTAGCCAGACGTGCTGGCACACCACATGCCTGTGGTTCCAGCTACTTGGAAGACTGAGGCAGAAGGATCACCTGAGTCCAGCAGGTTGAGTCTGGGGTGGACATGAGCACTCCAATCTGTGTGACAGAGTGAGACTCCTACTCAAAATAAATACATATAAATTAATTGTAATTAATTAATTTTGATGTTATATATGATACTTTAAAAATGGAATGGATACGTATATAGAAAGTTACTGTTTTGTGGGTCAAAAATTTAGGGAGTGCTTGGCTGGGCAATTTTTCTTCTGTGTATTAACTAAGGTCACTTTTTGGTATTCAGTTGGTGGCTGGTTTGGTCTAGAGGGCCCAAGGTTTTTTCACTCAAATGCCTGGCACTTTAGTAGAAAATACAAAAGGCTAGTGCAGTTGGACCTTTCTCCTTCAGGGCCTCTCTATGTGATCTTTCCAACAGGGGGATCAACTTCTAATATAGTGGCTCAACATTCAGAGAAACTAAGGCATAACGTGTCCAACCTCTTAAAGACAAGGCTAGAAACTAGTTTGTGTTACTTCTGCTATACTCTATTGGTCAAAATTATTTAATGGGTAAAATGTTTTCTTATTGTTTAAATTTGTATATTCTTAACTATTATTGTCACTGATAATCTTTAAATATGCTTATTTACCAACTGTTTTATTTCTTTAAAGATTTGGCTGTTTAAATACTTTGTCCAATTTTGATTGTCTTTAAAAAATAATTTGTTTAAGCCGGGCTGGGTGGCTCAGCCTGTAATCCCGCGCTTTGGGAGGCTGAGGTGAGTGGATTGCCTGAGCCCGTGGGTTCGAGACCCGCCTGGGCAACTTGGGGAGACCTCATCTCTACAATAAATCAAAAAATCAGATGGGTGTGGTAGCATATGCCTGTAATTCCAGCTACTCGAAAGGCTGAGGCAAAGGCTCACCGGAGCCCAGCAGGTCGAGGCTGCGGTGGCAGGGAGCGGCCACTGCACTCCAGTCTTGGCGACTGAGTGAGACTCCAACTCAAAAAATAATAATAATAATAATAATTTGTTTAAATATACTCACCTATGAGATATATTCGTCCTTTGCCTATTATATGTTTTACAAATATTATCTTCCTGCTTATAAAAACTTTATTTGCTTTATGGCATATTTTGACATACAGAATATTAAAAATGTTAGTATAGTCAAATTTGCTCATTTTCTCTTTTTATAGCTTTTGAGTTCCTTGTATTCCTTAGAAAGAATTATTCCTTAGAAAGAATTCCTTAGAAAGAATATTCCTTAGAAAGAATTAAGATTTGTGACAATACAGTTTGCTAATAGCGATACAAAATAAACACATGTTCCATAATGTTCTTTAAAGTAAATAAAATATCACAAACATGTCACCATATTAAATTCAGTTTAGAATAGCTCTATCCTATATGGACAGTAACTTGGAGGATTGATTAGCACAACAAGAAGCAGAAGCTTTACATGAACTGAACTTTGAAAGAAAAGTTGTTATCCCTTGGGACTTTAAGCCAAACATATCCTGGCAGTCATGTGTCTTAAACACAGCCTCTGTGTTTAAATGATGTGTAGCCAGGAGGAAAAGTCCCTTTTCTCTCTTCTCAGTTTATTTAACATAAGCAGATACTTATCTTTAGTACTCAGGGAGTAGAAGCCTGTTTTCTCCCTGGGTGAATTTTGCATAGTAAAGGTATCCTTGTAGCAACATTCATTTAAAGGCATGAACTTCCATTCCTTAATTTCACACTAGTTTGAATATTATTGATTTCACCTCTATTGAGGTTTACCCCTCACCAGCTTGGTTCTGTTCAGCAGCTGTAGTCATTTGTCCCACTGCTGAGTTTATACCTTGGGTTAGAGTCAGTATTTTTGCCTCTAGGCTGCAGCCCCTATAAGGTGGTTACTGCTGGCAGCCCAAGGCTTTGGCTTCCTTTAAGTTTGCTCTGATCCAGGGAACTTTATCCAAAGGAGTACAAAAAGTGAATGAGATAGGCTAACTTAGGGTTATTGACAAATGCAATTACCCAAACACAATGACCTGATCTTCTGTTAAGAGAGGCTAGTTCTCAGGAGTCTGAAGTGGAGACTAATTTACTGAGAAGTGACCCTTGGGTGATTTTCTCTTCCAAAACTCTCCTCCTGGTAATGACCCAGTGAACTTCACTGACCATTCCATTCCTGTAGGCAATCAACCTGTCTTGGTTGTCCAATTTGCAATATATATATTCATTTCCATGGGGTTCCAACAAGGCCAGCAATAGGCTGGTGTCAAGCTGATTTGGGAACAAGTTTCAACTCTACTCTATTTATAAAGTCAGTTCACTTAACCTATTTTAATGTCTGAGAAATAATAACATAAATCTTATCTTACAGGATTGTCACCAGGATTACTAATAATGTATGAAAGTCATTCAGAGACTCTTCACCCTTTGTCAAGTGCTTGAGAAGATGGTAAGCCTAATGTACTGTATTTGTTTAGGATGTCTTAATCAATATATAAGGATATGGCTATAAGAGACCTCTAGGGTATATTGGTGCTTCCAGAGAGGAAATATGTAGAATAAGATTCAAACTGTGTTCCAGGCAACATTAATTTTTATATTGTGCATTTTATATTCTTCTCATTGGTCTGCATCATCAAAAGTGTACATGCTTTAAATTAATAAAGGTAAATTAATTTTGACTTATTTCACTATGGAAATCACACATTTGCCTGAATCTGTAATTCAGAAAAATTAATATCTTAGATTTTTGTAAGTGCTCTTGTGACTTTAATTCTATAGTGGAATTAGGAGGAAAAGAAATAATCACTTGAATTTAATTATGCATCTGGGTCCTCAGTTCTCAATCTTGAAATTCAGTGAAAATTCTCAATAAAATTTTAATGCAGAGGTCTTTGCCCAAATTAGTATTAGGCCAAAAGTGAAAGGGAAAATAAAGTATCAAGAGATAATTTATTCAAACATGTATTATATGACTTATTTCCTTGGAAGAAGCTTGTGCTCCTTTTTCCAAGATCACTTCCCAAACTTTGCACCTCTAAAAAGTCCAGAAATCAAATAAACAATATTCTTTCCATCACTTCTCTGAGCCCTCAACAGAAGCCTAAATGCTATTTCTATTCTTCCCAGGAAACACCTCCTGAATGTTACATCAAAGATACTTTGCCAATTTTCTATTATCTTTACACTTTGGCCTCTACAAGGCTGATTATTTTATTTTAATTGCTTGATCCTTACCTATAATTAGTACTACCAGCTGTGCCCTCTCCTGGGCTTTTTTGACATGGCTAAGCCCATATTAACACTAATTAGAGATACTGGGATTGATCACACTATCTCCCCTATATAGTTTCTTCCATTGCTGTGATCAGTTGTTGCATATAAATATCCCATTACACAGATGGAATAGAGTGAGAGGAGAGATTAATATGACTTGCTCCACTATCTTTTGTTATAGGGTAAAAATTTATGAACTAAATGATCTGACAAGACTAACGTCCTCACTAGAGGACATGATCTGGGATTAATCTGTCTTGTTTTACATTTTCTTGCATTTATGCATATTGATGCCATTATTTTCTCTCCATGTTACATGAGTGTTATATATCCTTACTAGTTTTTTAAATTGCTTAGGTATGAAAACAGATATTTCAGAGGAAGTTTCCCAATAGCCAATGCAGCTTAATGTGTTAATGTTGAAGGATTTAGAACAGACTAACTAGACTAATACATACACATATCCTCTCATTCTAAATTATTTGTTTTCTGTTATTGTTTTTGCCATGATCATTTCTAAGTTTATCTTTTGTAATTCCTTACTTCTATTTTGTATTTACTTATTTATTTATTTTTATTTTAAAGACGTGGGGTACAATTCAGGACTAGGTGTTCAAGTGGTCATCATACAGGTAAAATTTGGGTCTCCTTTTGGTCTCCACTTTGCCTGGTTTGAGATCAGTTACCCTTATTGATGTTATGGGCACCCCTCCATTCCCTGGCAGTTTCTGGCTACTGCCAATCCCTTTCTTATAGTATTATGATAAATGTTCAAGGTTTGCTTATGAGTGAGAACATAGTACTTTATTTTTGTTATTTCTAAGTATGCTTTCTTGAGCCTGTCTAGCTCAGTTGCAATTTCATTTAGCCCTTGCATTTCTTGATTTTTATTCATTCTATCCAACAATTCTCTGATCTCTGTAAGTACCTTCTGGGTGTTGTCCTTCTGGGAGATAGCCATTGTTGTGTCCCAGTAGCTGTTTTTTCTAGCGCTGACACTTTGCTGGGACTCTGATGGTTACTGGCAGTTTTTTGTTGGTTTTTCTTCATTTGTAGACACTCTCTTATCTTTCTCTTTAATTCTGTTTCTCAGTGGCAAATAGAGAAGCAGTCACTTCTGATATTTGCTCTACCTTTTGTCCTTCCTTGGGCCAGGGCTCCGGGTTTATTCAATTATGGGCTGGGGGTGGAGCATTGTGCTGTCTCTTTACAATTTTGAGCACCTCCTAGGAGGTGCTGGGGGTTGTAAGGATTCTGAACCTATTGGCATGTCACAATGTTTGCTATCTGGTGAATGGGCCAACTGGATCTCCCTCTTCATCTCTGCACAGTATGACCTTACAGTGGTTATGCTTGCATAGCCCCTGAGACCAAGACAGGGTATAAGAGGGAAAAAAGAGAGAAAAGAGTTCCAGTCCTTTCCCATTGTTGTCAGAAAATCTAGTCCCTGTTTTTGTTCATTTGGGATTTGTTGAGGTTTTCCTTGTGGCTTAACATATTGTAATTTTTATAAATATTCCAGATGCAATTGAAAAAGTAAACATATAGTCTTTTTCTACTGTTTGCATGTTTAGATATTTTCTATTATTTATACAAACCTTTAAAAATTTATCTACTTAATCTATCAAATATTAATATTTCCACTATAGTTATTCTTCTTTCTTCTAGTATAATGCATTTCATATATAACTTTGAAAACTATTCTCTTCTTAAATGAACATCAGACTGTATTTTCTAGGAGCAAGAATATATCTTACACAATTTTAGCAAAAGCATCAAAATCAGGAATTGTAAGAGTGATTCACACTATTATCTAATCCGAAGTCCTTGTTGGAATTTTGTCATTTGTCTCAGGAACGCTTTTAATATTTTTTCCTGGCTCAATATGTAGTTTAGAGATGAAGTCTCGCCAAGTTGCCCAGGCTGTTCTCGAACCAGTGGACTCAGGGAATCCCCTCACTTAGGCCTCCCAAAGTGCTGGGATTACAGGATTGAGCCACCACGCCTGGCCTATTTATCTATTTATTTAATTTTTTTTATTATTTTTTTTTTGAGTTGGAGTCTCACTCTGTCGCCCACACTAAAGTGCAGTGGCCGCTCCCAGCCACCGCAGCCTCGACCTGCTGGGCTCAGGCGATCCTTCCGCCTCAGCCTTCCACGTAGCTGGAACTACAGGCGCGCGCTACCATGCCCGGCTAATTTTTTGATTTAGTGTAGAGATGAGGTCTTGCTTGCCCAGGCGGGTCTCGAACCCGCGGGCTCAGGCAATCCACTCACCTCAGCCTCCCAAAGGCATGGGATTACAGGCTGAGCCACCGAGCC
>CAUYQG010074148.1:0-17542 GCA_963574415.1 Tarsius wallacei
TTTGAATGGTTGCATCACTGATGAGATGAGGGAAATTTTCTTGAATAATTTCATGGAATGTTTTTTCCAGAGTGGTCTCTGTCTCTCTTTCTACCTCAGGAAGTCCAATTACTCAGGTTTGGCTTCTTGAAGCAATCGTTCATCTCTTGAAGGTTTTGTTCTATCTTTTTAAGCTTCTTTTCTATGTTTTTGACAGTTTGGGTTAGTTCTATATTTTGGTCCTTAAGCTCTGAGAGTCTTCTGCTTGGCTAATTCTGCTTTTCATGCTTATCAGTTTGTTATTTATTTCATTTACAGTTCTTTACTGCTGTTATCTCAGTAAACAACTCCTTCCTATTTTCCTCTTGCCTCCTTCAATTATGTCTGGGTTTGTAGTTTAAGACTAGTCATTCTGGGGGTTCTTTATTGTTTGTGTTCCAAAATCTGTTTTCTTAGTATCTGACCTTCCAGGAGTCTGTGAGAGACCCATATTCTTCTTTCGGTTTTTCTTCATTTGTGTATATTTTCTTCCCCTCCCCCACTTTTCCCCTCTTCTTTAATTCTGTTTTTCAGGGATAGCGGGGTTGCTTACTTCTGTTTGCTCAGTTTCCTATTCTTACTTATGTGGATCCTCTGGCTTTGTTCACTTCTGAAGCTCGACTGTGGGTTGGGGACTGTCGTTTTTCAGTTTTGAGATTAAGTTGAGGGGGGAGCTGTGATTCAGAATCTATCTGCAGATACCAGTATCCACCGACAGGTGTATGGGCACCCTGGAAACCACTTCCCACTGCCTTATAATCTATCCATGTAGTGGGGGGTTAAGTTTGCTCCTTGGAACAAAATGAGGTAAGAAAAAGGAAAATAATTGAAGAAGGAAGGGGGGTCAAGAGGAAGGTGGAGTGAGAGAAGAGTAAGGGGGAAACAGACATACCAGCTAACAAATGAAAAGAGATACAAAGACAGAAAAGAGAAAAAAAAAGCACAAAAACTCTAGAGCATACAGGTAACCACACAAACACACAGTCCAATAAAATCCTGCCTATTGATGTATACCTCCCCTACACAAACATGGAGTCTAAAGAATAGAAAAAGGTAAGAAAAAAATCAGTAAAATAACAAAAACAAAGTAGAGCATGAAAACATCATCAAAACTTGAATGAAATAGAAAAAAAAAAAAGCTAAAAAAAAACACGAAAGTGAGCAAAACAGTCAAAAAATAAAAACAAGGAATCAGACCGGCTCTGAGGTCCTTCCTGTATTTCCAGAGTCCCTGCAGCTCTGTTCTCTAGCCCCTCCCCTCTGCTCTCATCTCAGGCAGATAAGGTTACTCATAGCTTGGGTCAGTTGCCACAGGCCTACTTTGGGAGTGGGGGTGAGTCAGATCTGTGTGGCTTGCTACCTGACAGGTCTACCATACAGATCTGAGTTATCTGTGTCTGATTCAGCCTGGGGGAGGGGCTTCTTTCTCTCCGGTTTGATGAGATTACCTCAGGCAACAAGTTGGAGGCTGTGCAGAGGTGGACAGGGCAATGCAAATCTTTGCCTGGTTCTGGGTCAAAGAAAATGGCTGCGGTGCATGGCTCCTCACTGGGCATGGACTCCTCTCCAGCTTTCCCAATCCTCTCTCTCCACTGATCAGATCCAGGGCTCCAGCTGATCCGTTATGACGGGTGATGGTGTGGGCCAGGCGCCAGGCTGTGGGAGTCAGCTGGATTCAGCAGAATTTTCTCAGGTGCGTTGCAGTGGGCAGTAGACACTCCTGTGCGCTATCTTGTCAGCAACGCTCCAATCTCAGGGCAGTGGGGGCTTGCAGTCGCCCTCAGAGGGGAGACCCAGGTGCATGCACCTGAGTATCCCCTCAGATGGACTTTCATGCTCCCACCAGTGCCCATCTACTCACTCAGAGAGTCTTTATTAACACTTGCCTCCACAGAGACTCTTACAGACCAACCTGTAGGTCGCCATCTTAAGCTTTCATTAATACCGTGTTCTAATTCTATTAGTCCATCATAAGACATACAAAGCAGAAAAACTACCCTGAGATTTTGACAAGTACTTGACAGATTTTAGAATAATGAAAACTTTGTTACCATCTGATGTGACCCTGTAAACACTCCTTTTTTATTTTTCTGTGGATTTTACATGGTACCTACCATGGTATTGGATTTGTAGTAAATGAGTAAACACTCAATTCAATTTTCTTGTGAGGTACAGGAAATGAGATACAGGTTTCTGTCAAATACAGCTATCATCTCCTTGAGGATAAGGCTTGCTTCATCTTCATTTTTCTTAATTACATGAGACTAATGCAGTGTCACATAACAGACTCAATAAATACCTGTTGATAGACTGTATGAATAAGTTACTGAATCAAAGTAATTATAAGCCATGGTAATATTTTAAGAAAGGGAATTATCTGAAGAGGGGTTGATATTTTGGAAGAATTATATTTGCTCTAGTGGATGAAAAGAACTGAAGATCCCGGAGACCTGTAATTTTCTTTAGAATGGTTTGTATTTTATATTGATATCTTTTATAATAACCTTAGGATCTCACTTTTGCTTTATTAAATCTTCTATTCTATTAGCTGGTTAAGCATAAGCTTTTTATCAGATCTCTCTGTCTCTCTTCTTCATTTTCAGAAAAGAAATAAAATGTATACTTTCCTATATTTGTATTGATCTTTAAATAGTATCTTTGAAAATAAAAGGAAAGAAACAGGAATGAGAAACAAAATTCATTAGAACATGAAACAAAACTGACAAATGTCTCTGCCAACATAAAAGGGAACTCCAGAGCAAAGCTGTTTACTAGGGAGCAATGTTCCATGTTGAGTGAAAATAGCGGGACCTTGTCCACCCTACTTGCTCATTCATTGTCTTGTGATCCAAAATGGAGGAAAAACTTGAAGGGGTTGAAAGGTGGAGGTTACTCATAGACTACACACTTTGTGACTGAAGGAAGTCCTTTCTTGAAGTGGGTTCTGAATGTCAGATCTTTTTGGCAAGAAGAGAGCCTTCACACTTTTCTTTTCTTTCTTTTTTTTTTTTTTCATTTGGGGATCTCATTCTGTTGTCCAAGCTAGAGTGCAGTGGCATGCTCACAGCTCACCACACCCTCAATCTCCTGTGCTCAGGGATCCTCCTGCCTCAGCCTCTCAGGTAGCTGGGAGTGCAGGCATTCACCACCATGCTCAGCTACTTTTTAAATTTTTTTGTAGACCTGATGTCTTGCTATGTTCCCAGGCTGGTCTCAATCTCCTAGGCACAGGTAATCCTCCCTCCTCGACCTCTCAAAATGCTGGGATTATAGTTGTGACCCACTGCATCCAGCCCATATTCTTTTTATGAAGCAAATTTATTATTGATAGCAAAACCTGGTAAAGGTGGCACAGTAAAGATTAGAAATCAATCCCACTTAGGAACATTGATACAAAAAAAACTAACTAGAAATATAAGCTGCAGTAAAAATGTTGTATATTTGACAAAGTGGGATTAACTTTAAGAAAGACAGAATGTTTCAATATTCAGAAACCCATTATCTAATTTGCCATACTTTTAGGACTAAGGAGAAAAATTATATGATTTTATAAACAGAAAATTACTTGGACAAAAGTCAACACTCATTTTTGATAATAAATAGTAAATAAAAATAAAATAATTTAATGAAACAAATAATTTATTTAAGAACAATATAAATAAATAAACAAATAAAGACAATACCAAGCACATCTGCTGGTGGGCATAAAAATTAGTATAACTGCTGAAGAAAGCTGTGTGACCCAGAAATTTCATTCTTAGATACAAGATCATGTGCAAGATACATGTACAAAAACGTGCATAGCACCAATACTCTTAATAACCTTAGACTGAAACCACATAAATGTCATCAAGAATGGAATAAAATAGAAATAAAAATATTATGCATAACTGAAATAACAAAAATTATTGGTACTAATAATTGGAATGCATTTCAAAGAGTTAATGTTGAACAAAGAAAGCTAGACATGAAAGAGTACATATTCTGCAATTCCATTTATATGATATTTTAAAAGAACACAAAATTACTCTATGGTGATAGCAATTAAATCTGTAAATAAATTAATTGCAACTGGGAGACAGCAAGAGGGAGGATTTTGAGGTGGGGGCAATTTTCCAAATTTTTATCTGGGTTATGTTACACAGGTTTTAAATAGTCATCAAGTTGTATATTAATATTTGTTCACTTTATGATATGTGTGTTATAATAGATTCATTGATGGCAATGAATTATAATATATTAAGTTAAAAAAGGGAGGAATTCATAGGTCCAGAGTAATATCTAATCATACAAAGGAGACACAGGTGAACTTTCATGTACAGTAGAATGCAAAGTAATGAATGTGGAAGTGATGATAGAATAAGAAAACCCCAAATTTTCAACTACCATGAATTAATTGATGCAAGCCTATAGTCTACAGTTAGTATTCAATAACAGACAACCATTTTCTGGAAGCACTTTTGTTTTGTTGTTATTGTTTCAATGGAATATGGGAAAGGATCCGATCATGACTCCTGAGACCCGGATAAACACTATTGTTTGCTTGCTCAACTGCATCGGGGTCCCAGTAGAGCCTCATGTGGAGTAGAACAACGGCAATCAGTTCCCAATGTCTCATGTTCTGCAGCCAGCTGAGTGTCAGGCAATTTAATGCTAAAGACAGCACGTGATGTTATAGAATTTAGAACACATTTTAGAATAAGAGGCAGCTCCAACATAATTAAAACTCCATAATTTAAGAATAGTTATCTATTGACCAATACATTCTTACTACTAGTGGACCTACAAATAGTTCCATTCAAAATTATTTTTAAAAATACAGTTCCTTTAAAAAGATACAAGTTAGATATTTTCATAGTTAGTTACATGTCATATATATTTTTAAAATTAATTACAATGAATTAATAAAATTAATTAAAATAAAATGATTTAGTGAGTAATATAACTAATAAACAAAATATTTATTCTTGGTATATTCTCACATATTTTAATGAGTTGTTTAACTATGACTCTAATGCTTTTACATTGACATTTAATAAATCTATGTTTTTCAATATGGTCATACTAAACTTATTTTTAAAGTAAGAGTTACTGCAATAGTCTGCAAACCTTTATCTTATGGTTAATAGCTTTTAAATTCTCAGTAACTTAAAGTAGAGAAATCTAAGTTGAAATTATACTGAATCCAGAAAACTCCTTCAAATTACATCTGTCATTTAGATGTACCTCTTTTATAATACATTATTAAATTATTGTTTTGTTTTCCCTAAATGTCTGCCACAGAAAACATTTAAGTACAGTGGACCCAAGCCCTCCCATCTGAAGTTTCACTTTTGACAGTTTCAGTTACCCACGGTCAACCAATATCCAAAAATACTAAGTGGAAAATACCAGAAATAAACAACACACAAGTTTTAAATCACATGCTGTTCTAAGTAGATTGATGAAATCTCATCACGTTATCCTGTTCCATCTCATCTGAGAGGTGAATTCTCACTTTGTTCAGCAGATTCACACTGTATCCCCTTCCTGCACATTAGTCACTTAGTCGCCCTGTTGGTGGTCACATTGACTGTTGAGGTATCATATTACTTGTGTTCAAGGAACACTTATTTTACTACATAATGGCCCAAAAATGCACAAATGTATAATACTATATTAATAGGCAGAATTCTTAATCTAGTATTTATAAGCACACTTTAAAAAGTGTTTATTACCATCTTCACTACCAAATGATTGCATACATCTTAAAATAACATTCTAGATAGATTGTTTATCTTTATATAGTGTTTCACATTAAGCAAATAGATATTTTAAGTGACCAGATGAATTAAAAACATGTGTAATTACTCACATATAAAAATTATACCTATATTTAAAAGTAGTCTAAATAAAGTTTCGTGATGAGTATTTTTCTATACATGATTGTTCTTCTGTTGATCCTTTTGTGGTTTTCTTCATGTTTTTCCAGCTGCACATTTTAATGTGCCATCTTGTCATTTTTACTCTGCCATGCCTGCTTAACACATCCTTAGGTAATAATTTTTTTCTTTTCTTTTCTTTCTTTCTTTCTTTCTTTCTTTCCTTCCTTCCTTTCCTTTACTTTCCTTTCCTTTCCCCTTCCTTCCTTCCTTCCTTCTTTCCTTCCTTCCTTCCTTCCTTCCTTTCTTTCTTTCTTTCTTTCTTTCTTTCTTTCTTTCTTTCTTTCTTTCTTTCCTTCATAGACATGAGGTCACACTATGTTGCCCAGGCTGGTCTTGAACTCCTGGGCTCAAGTGATCTTCTTGCCTTGGCCTTCCAAAGTGCTGGAATTACAGGCATGAGCCACTATGTCCACCCTAGTATTTATTTTTTATAGATGTCTCTGTGACTTTGTGCCAGCAAAAATAAGTAATGAAACCAAAAGTGGTAAAGCAACTTATTGTAGTGCAAGTCATAGAGGCGGACCTGTCTTTATTATACCAAGTCTTAAAAGTATGCGAAAGTCACGGGTCAAATTGCAGGTCGTCCACTTCTCACTGAGGGACAACATCTGTAAAATGTGAATAATAAAGGGGGTGAGGGTTAATGCACCTAACAGATGCTTACTAAAAAGTGGTTATTATTATTTTCATCATTACCATCTCTAGAGTATAGCTCAAAGGAAATTATGGAAAAAACACACTGGTGACCTGATTCAGTGGGAAATTATTTTTACCACTGACCCGACTCAATATTTGTTTATTTTTAATAAAACAAAAATGTTAGTAATGGAGCACCTCTTGTTATATGGAAAATATATCAAAAATGAATAGATGAAATAGGAAGTATGAGGCTAGCTCATTTATTTCTGCTGCCACTTTAATTACTAGGCCGGATGGTAGGGCAGCAGAAGATAAAACACAGCAAAAACTGACAGACAAATGGAAAAACTTGATTGAGGAATTAAAAGACTTCTACTGCAGAGAAAGAGCTTGGGTTTCAAACAATAAGCAACTATTTTTTCAGTGTATTTCTTGATTATTTAAGGAGAAACATCCCTGAGAAAGAAAAGCAAAGATTGTCAATGAGAAAATAAATTGGGCTTATTTAAAAGAAAGGCTTTTATCAAGTAAAGAGTTTCCTTATCCATCTATTTTAAGATTTCATAAAATGTCATAATTTAGAATAAAGAATGCATCATTACATTAGAAAGTTCTTTTCTCTCTCTCTCTCTCTCTCTTTTTTTTTTTTTTTTTTGTCTTTTGTAAGGGAAAAGGCCACATCTCTCTCCTGCAAAAATAACCTGGCAAAAGATTTATGAATCCTGTCCCGCATTGCTATAGTATGCTGTTTGAAATTCACAGGCTTGAACAAATGAATAAATATTCATCACCTCTGCTGTCTTCCTTTTTCTAGGTGCCTCCCATACTTCTTGATAAGCAGTTCTCTGAATTCACTCCGGACATCACACCAATCATTTTGGCAGCCCATACAAATAATTATGAGATAATAAAACTTTTGGTTCAGAAAGGCGTCTCTGTGCCCCGACCCCATGAGGTCCGCTGTAACTGTGTGGAATGCGTGTCCAGTTCAGATGTGGACAGCCTTCGTCACTCACGCTCCAGACTCAACATCTACAAGGCCTTGGCCAGCCCTTCTCTCATTGCACTGTCAAGCGAAGATCCTTTTCTCACAGCCTTTCAGCTAAGCTGGGAGCTTCAGGAGCTGAGCAAGGTGGAAAATGAATTCAAGTCAGAGTATGAGGAGCTGTCACGGCAGTGCAAACAATTTGCTAAGGACCTACTGGATCAGACGAGAAGTTCCAGAGAACTGGAAATCATTCTTAATTACCGAGATGACAACAGTCTGATAGAGGAACAAAGTGGAAATGATCTTGCAAGACTAAAATTGGCCATTAAGTACCGTCAAAAAGAGGTGAGTGTTGCCAGACCTGATCCATCAAAATGCCATAGAATTTAATCACACCGAAACAAATTGCTACTCACAAAATCAGTTTTGAGTTTTAGAGCGTTTTCTATTTAACTGTAAGTGAATGACATTTATTGTTTGCCAGACTATTAATTACAAATCACATTGAAGCGTGGTAATAAACGGTTGGATAATTGATGTTTTGGCATTTGTGTTAAAATGTATACATTTACCATAGTACATTAGTAAAACTAATGAATTTTTAGAATCTCCAGACTGAGATTTCTGGCTCTGCTAAGTCGTGTAACTTGAGAAGGTCACTGATAAATCTCTTTGAACTTCAGTTTTGTCATCTGCTTAATGAACTTAATGTTTATAATATTAATATATATATAAGTTGGTCCTTCATATTCACAGGTTCCACATCATCAGATTTAACCTACTGGATGGAAAATACTATGTTCACGGGTGGTGGCACCTGTGGTTAAAGAGGACCAACTTTTCCTAAGCCTGGTTTTCACAGGACCAACCACTGGGGGACTAGAGCATCCACAGATTTTGGTATCCACAGGAACTCCCAGGCCAAACCCTCACAGACACAAACAGCTGTATAGATATTTTTTCCTCATTTGTTTGTAGGATGTATAAAATGTATGGATGTGTGTAAAGGCTCTTAGTAAATTATAAGATATTATAAATTACAAGAGAGCATATCAATAAGACACATTATTAGAAATTAATAATAAAGCCTTAGTCAACTAGCAGATGAAAGTGCTAAAACTTTATTCATATCTTGCTCAGTTTCTTGATTTGTTGGCAATAAGAAGTCAAAGAAGTTAATCTCAGGAAAGTATTACATTTCTCATGAGATTTTTATAGATTAAAAGTACTGTAGTAAGCCGGGCTCGGTGGCTCAGCCTGTAATCCCGTGCCTTTGGGAGGCTGAGGTGAGTGAATTGCCTGAGCCCGCAGGTTCATGACCCGCCTGGGCAACTTGGCGAGACCTCATCTCTACAATAAATCAAAAATTAGCCGGGCGTGGTAGCACGAGCCTGTAGTTCCAGCTACTTGGAAGGCTGAGGCGGAAGGATCGCCGGAGCCCAGCAGGTCGAGGCTGCGGTGGCCGGGAGCGGCCACTGCACTCCAGTCTGGGCGACAGAGTGAGACTCCAACTCAAAAAAAAAAAAAACAGAAAAAACGGCTTCCAAACGGTCCTCAAACAGCAACTGGTCTGAAATTTAAAATAATCCTGAGAGATGATTAGAGAAACATATTACAACCACCCCCACTTACTATACCCCAGTGACCTTGGACAAGTGACAATCTTCTTCAGCTTTAGTTTCCTTATTCTAAAATAGAAATAATGATGGTTTCATATTCCCAAGAGGATTAAAGGCACAGAAAATGCTCAGGCCCAGGGCCTAGATCACAAGTGACTGGTGAATGTCAGCTATTATAACCACTGTTTCCATTTTAGAGATTGAAAAGCTGAGGCCCATTTGCCCAAAGTAACTGCTGCAGTGGACCAACAATTTCAACCTAGGCCTCTGAGGTCTTGGTGCATCTGGAACTCCCAGATTCCCAGCACCACTCAACCCCACCTCCACAAGATGTTGAGTAATCCGCCCAAGACTGCCTGGCAACCCAGTGACAGAGCTAAGATGAATACTGGCTCAGCCTCTACACTCACTAGATAGAAAAACTCCAGAAAAAGTGTTTGGTTTGGTTTTTTTTAACTGATAGAGCACATTTATAAATAACCATTGCTTTGTAAATAAATCCTCTTGACAATTCTTTAAAAGTTTTAAAGATAATCTTAAGAAGTTAATAATATTTCCTTACTAATCTGAATCTGAACTTTTTTTTTCCCCAGGGACAGGGTCTCATTCTGTTGCCCAGGCTGGAGTACACTGGCATGATCACAGCTCACTGCACCCTTGGACTCCTGGGCTCAAGTGATCCCCCTACCTCATCCTCCCCAGTAGCTGAGACTATAGGCACGTGCCACCACACCTGGCTAATCTGAACTATGCTTTCATGCTTGGTAAATTACTTATGGTTGTGCCCCCCATTCAAATATTTAAGTGCACTGCAGGATTTATGAGGCAGCAATGATATGAGTACTCAGACACCACTGAGATTCATACTATAGCTGGTATGAATTCCTCAAAAGTATATTCACTGCATTATAAAACACCCTGCTTCACTCACTTAGAAAGATAGTATCACAGACCCAAAAATAAGACCAGTTGTCCTATTTTCTTACATGGAAGTGTTACATATTCCATGAACTATGCTTTCATTTCTTCTTTTTTAGTTGCTAGATTTCAGCAGCCAACTGTGTCACTTTGCTACTCCCCAAAAATAGCTAAACGGAGTAGTTTAAAATCACATTTTGTTTGGCCAGAAAACCATCATGCTGATTTCAGTCTGCAAAAAAATGAGCAGAGGGCAGGAGGTGTACAAGGGTGTAATGCCTCTCTCTCTCGGGCATGTGGTTCTCTCTGGGATGCTCTGTAAGTCTGAATCCACAGAAATATGGACACAGGGACATGGGTGTGTTCAAGCGTCACCCAAATACAAAATAAAAGCACTCAACTAATGTTTGATTCCCATTAGTGGCAACCAAATTAAAACTCAGAAATGACAGTCACAGAGTAATCCCATTTCACTTCATTCCCACACAGTCCACAAGGCCTGAGGAATTAACATCTCAGGGTGCAGGACCTAGTAACTCTCAACACAGGAATCTAAAGATTCATAAGGCACATTTCAAACCTGCAGAAAGCATTTTTTTCGTTTTAAGCTGAGAAAGCAGAGACCTCCTTTGCAATGTGGACAAGGCGGTATCTCAGACTTCATGGTGGCTTTCTCGCTTCTTTAAACCTCAAAATGTAACCACATTAGTAACCTTACATGGGATGTCCTCGGTCCACTCTCATTCTCACTTCCTCTCAACAGCAAAGGCAGGTGCAAAACCTGTCACACGTGTTAATACAAGTGTTTATCATACATGTTTATATAAAAATTTTAAAAGTTGTTTATACATACAGTTGTGCTTTTCGGTTTCATTTTCCTCTTTCCAAACACTCCTATCCAAATCTCTTAAATAGACATAAAATAAAAATGATTAATTTACTGAGCACTTACTATTTACCATGCACAGTGCTAAGTCCTTATGTGCATTCTCATTCAAACCTCACAAAGATCTTACGAGTCAGGTTTCTATCACTACCCCCATTTCACAGACAAAAGGAAAGAAAAATGAGATACAGAAGTAACTTGTCTAAGGCAGCACAGCTAGTAATGGCAGGGGCAGGCTGGCTCCAGAGGCCATATTTCTACCTACTTTGCTGTATTCTACAAAACTCTCAATAGTCACCTAGTTTAGGGGGGGGGAAATAGCATTAACAAGTTCTGAGCTCCTAAAAAATGTCTTCTTGCTATGTGCTGACAAAACAGTACAGTGATTCTCATCAACTGGTTGACAGACATCAAAGATCTCATTCTAAGTGTAAGGTGCCTCCTACCCCACCCACCCCAAGTACAACATAACACCACCCAACTCAGTAAGGGGAGCTTCCAAAAGAGAAACCAGGCACACACAGAACCCTCATCTGCTGTCATTCCTTCATCCAGCACTAAAGGGTTTTTTTTTTTTTTTTGGAGTTGGAGTCTCACTCTGTCACCCAGGCTGGAGTGCAGTGGCACACTCACTGCTGGGGAAGTAGCCAGAACTACAGGCATGCTACCACGCCCAGTTAATTTTTGATTTATTGTAGAGACAAGGTTTGGCCAAGCTGCGCGGGCTGGTCTCGAACCTGCGAGCTCAGGCAATCCACTCACCTTGGTCTCCAAAAGTGCTGGGATTACAGGCTGAGCCACTGAGCCCAGCCTAAAGAGCTTTAAAAAAAAAAAGTTTCTTTTGAGTCAGAGTCTCACTCTGTCACCTAGGCAGCAGTGTCGTGGCACACTCACAGCTACCATAGCCTCAACCTGCTGGGTTCAGGTGATCCTTCTGCCTCAGCCTTCCAAGTAGCTGGAACCATAGGCATGTACCACCATGCCTGGCTAATTTTTTTATTTATCACAGAGATGAGGTTTCGCCAAGTTGCCCAAGCTGGTGTCAAACCCCTGGGCTCAGGCAATCCACACACCTCCCCTTCCCAAAGTGCTGTGATTACAGGCGTGAGCTACCATGCCCAGCCCAAAACAAAATTTTTTTTAATAATCTAATCAAGTGCTGCAGTCATAGAAACCCTGAGCCCAGCAAGCCATCTCACATAGATGATATTTCTGTCAAAACATCATACCAGTTGAAACAGCCCCTCCAATTATAGGTATCCCTATAGGAAGGGACAATTACTCAAGGAGCCCTCTAGCTACTTAAAGCAATCTTGCACAGCCATTGTTTATAAACCTAACAATCCTTTTCATATTGAGTAAACCAAAAATGTATGTTATACATCTCAATCATCACAGACTTTTCTGAACATGAAATTCACCTACATTAAGATTTTGTTTTTAAGACATTAACAATTCTGTGGTCTTAGAAATATGACCACAGGAGGAGAATGGTAGGAAAAAGCAAGGGAAACAGCAGGTAGGAAAAAGTACATTTAGGTTTTTGAAATACGTTTATCCTTTTTGGAGTGATCTTACTGGTTACAACTCCACATAAACAAAATACCAAAAATAAGTCAAAGTAAACTCCATGACAAATAACTATTTTTTACAGATGTAGATTTCATCTTCTAAATGCATAGGACACTCATCTTCTAAATGCATAGGACACTCCTCCTGTGGTCATAGTCCTGAGTTTGTTTCTTTGCAAGCAAAGATGGTGGTTCCCATTTCTCAGACTGGGAAGTGGAGGGATTTGATCTTTTTAATCATCTGGTACAAATTCAGTGACTATTACCAAATTTGACAAGAAGCCCTCACAGCCTACTAGAAGCAGGTTCTTCTCAGAAGAACACTTCTCACTTTCCTGAGCCCCTTCCTCCACCTCATCAGTGGCTTCTAACTTTACCTAGATCAAGCTCAGGTGGAAAATTAAAAGTGGGAGCAGGATACTCTTCCCTGGCTTCCATTATATTATTAGATCTACACAGTTTCAGGGACTACCATCCATCATCTGATAGTGATCAGTCTGTAACCAAAGTGTACCAATGCCCTACTTGAGGGCATCAAGCGCTTTTGAGGGAACTTCAAGATGCCCTAAATTTTGTCTATAAGCTCTGAGTTATGAAATGTGACCACATAAAAGATGTGCCCCTTTAGCCGGGCTCGGTGGCTCAGCCTGTAATCCCGTGCTTTGGGAGGCTGAGGTGAGTGGATTGCCCAAGCCCGCGGGTTCAAGACCCGCCTGGGCAACTTGGTGAGACCTCATCTCTACAATAAATCAAAAAATCAGCCGGGCGTGGTAGCGCGTGCCTGTAATTCCGGCTACTCGGAAGGCTGAGACGGAAGGATCGCCGGAGCCCAGCAGGTGAGGCTGCGGTGGCCGGGAGCGGCCACTGCACTCCAGTCTGGGTGACAGAGTGAGACTCTAACTCAAAAAAAAAAAAAAAAAGATGTGCCCCAGAATGGCAGTGTTAATCGTGATGTTTTTTAGTCTCCCAATTCAGAATGCACACCCACGTTGTAATCTTCATCCTGCTTAGAAATGACATTTCACTGTCCCACATGCTGAATAGAAATCCAGATTTAAAAAACAAAATGGCAATAACAACAAAAAGACAACGCTTCCCTGTAAAAGGAAAGTGTTAAAGCAACAACCTACTAGCAATGTTTAACTTGCTTTCTTCTTTTAGGTAAGGCTAATTTAAGTGCCCAGACTGTCTCTTTGGTTAAGAAGTTTCCAAGAAAAAGCAGGGAGGTAAAGGAGTTCCCTCGTAATAACTGCTCCAGGGCATTTTAAAAGATCTTACAAAAATGGCAAGAAAGTTCCTTTCAACTGGTGCATGGGTATAGCCAATTATACTATATTAACTCAGGAGTTTTTCAGAACAGACAGATGAATCTGAAAGGGTTTTATTGTTGTTTTGCTGCATTAAGTCATCAGTATTTCCTGGATCACTTCAAGTAAACAACAACATAATCTTTTATTCAATGAAAACAGGTCCATAATTAAGGGGATGATCAAAGCTTCACTATGGGATAGTCCCTTGTCTCGAGTCAGCCAACCTTTCCTATGATATTTCTTCCTCTGGGACAGCAGCCTCCCCTATTTCCAAAAGGTCCTGTTTATGCCTACTTGTATGAATGTTCTAACTTCATCAACCCTGCCATGTGAACACTGTTTAGAAGGAAACATCAAAGAGTTTATTCCATAATTATGTCAAAGGCACCCAGTTTAGAAACTAGACAAAAATTCTTCATTTTTAAATAAGACACTTGGGAGGTGGGGACTGTATGTTCTCTCAACCCATTCCTAAGAACAAGATTGCTGATGTCCTAATAGGGCTTTTGCCTTTTCCCATCAGAACTAAAGCCTGCACATGCAAATACAAGAGACAGCTCAAAGGGAGATTCAGGATTCACCCAACATCAATCAAGGACCCTCCAATCCTGACACAACC
The DNA here is from genome assembly GCA_963574415.1 of Tarsius wallacei. Taxonomy (NCBI): domain Eukaryota; kingdom Metazoa; phylum Chordata; class Mammalia; order Primates; family Tarsiidae; genus Tarsius; species Tarsius wallacei. The sequence continues at coordinate 14,493 of CAUYQG010074148.1, forward strand.
AAGATACAAAGCTGAGCTGAAGGGTTTCCAACGGCAGCCTCCTAGATGTAACATAATTACCGTACCAAACATATCAAAACCAAAGAGAAGAGTTTCACTCTGAGAGCCAAAAGAGAGAAGAAATCAATAAAAAAAAAAAATCTGCTGAATAGCTAGAGAATGTAAAATAGATAAAAGGTTAACCCTCTCAAGCAACATTTTATATTGTGTCAGAGGCAATTAAATTCCCAATGATTAGCGATGTATACTAAAGTTTAAATGAACTAAGAGCAGGATTTGTTTTAAAATAAAATGCTGGGGGAAATAGATGAGAAGATTGAGTTGATAATTGTTGAAGCTGGGGGGGTTATTCAGGGTCCATTATATGTTTCTACTTTTGAACATTTTCCCACAGTAATTTTTAAAAAGATGTTGAACGTGATATGCCCAATACCATGTTCGGTAACACGTCCGCTCTACACTTGGAAAGCATCTCTTGAAGCACTAACCCTGACATGGATCCCACACCTGTCATGCTGCTGTTGAAAGACTAAAAGCCACTGTTTCCGATCTGCTGGGAAAAGACTCGTGCCAGGACTGGGCTACCAAAACCCTCCCCAAACTACAGCTACCCGGTATCCTGAACGGGAGCTGAGAACTCAAATGCAACTAACTGAAAAAGTTGCTGCGATTCTGAAAGGAAACAGACAAAATAAGTAACAAGAAATTTTGGCTAAGATCCACAAGGAAGACCCTAGCCAAATCCAAAAGCACTTTTATTCCTCGTGTCAAACGGATAAACGCTTAGGAGGTTATGGCAGGCAAGAAGTGGGGGACCCAAAGCGAACCCCCCAGCGGGTTTCCAGAAATCCAGGGACAGCACCGCCGAGCCGAGGCCGTCTTCTCGCCAAGGCCGTCTTCTCGCCAAGGCGCGTCCGCAGCCCCCGCGCCTCGGAACCGGGGCACGCGCGCCCCATCCCCGCGGCGTGGAGGTGGCCGAGGCCGACCAGCGGAGATGGCAGGAGCCCGACAGGTGGCTCGGGGGCGCCCCCTGAGGTTCAGCGGCGTCGTGGCACCCTCGGAAAACGGAAAGCCAGCGTCTCCCACGGCTGGTATTTTAACTTAACCTGGCTCCAAAGGCGGCTCCACTTTTCCAAACCAAACCCTCACTTCGCCCGGGCCTCCCACCACGGCCCCTTGCCAGGCTGACACCCCTCGGCTCCCGGACGAGGAAAAGGGCTATTTACCTCGCAGCGTGGGCACGAAAAGAAAATAAGAAGACGAAAATGGTCCAAGCCCCACGAAGGCAGGATCCCTGGCAAGTCCCAGGTTGGACTGCAAGCTTCCTCAAACACCAGGGAAAAGAAAACCGCGGTCGGCCCACTGACTGCATCCCTGAGCGTAAGAATGCCAGAAGCGGAATTGGAAATGCCTCTTATCTCGCAAGGCTGCCCTCCGCGGCCTTCACTGACCCTCTGAAAGCGCAGCCCTCACTCACAAAAAGCTCGACCCCTGTGTGCACCTGAGCCCACTCGGCCAGCAAGTCCGTGGCAAAGCAGGGGAGTCCAGAAGGGGGGAATTATTAATACGAATACTGAGCTGTGGGTTTCAAGCGAAAGAGGGAGATGCCCCCACTCGCAGAGGCAGGCCCCCTGTGGGCAACCCCAGGCCTCAGGGTGAGCGTGGACGCACGTCCTCTCTTGGCCTCTGAGCTAAGTGTCTGGGCTGTGGCAGGAGCTCCGTGCGGCTCCGCGGGCAGGAGGATGCGCAGAGAGAAAAGGGGGTGCAGAAGAAAAGACGGCGCTTGGCCTCTCTGCCCCTCGAGGCCACCCCCGAACCCGCAGAAGGAGCACTCCCCACCCACCGAGTGGGTCCCCGAGGGCAACGAGGGCGCCCGCGCCCTGCTTCGGGGCGCATAACGGGGCTGGGGGACCCGCTGCACCAAAACCGGGCGCTCTGGCCGCCCGGGGACAGGCGGCTGCAACCAGGCAGAGCCGAAACCTCGGAGCACGCTGGTCTTTTTCTTTATTCAGATAACCACCGCCTTCGGGTATCCAGGAGCTGGTGGATGAAACGGCAGGAAAACGGGGGATTCTCTGTCCTTAGGAGGACGAGGGATGAAAAGCAAATCGGCCCCTCTCCCCCACCCCTTCCCCGGGCTAGGGCAGAGGACTCGGCCTCCACCCCCAGGGAGGGAGCGGGACCGCTTCGCGCTCAGGGCTGCAGCCTGTGGGGGCTGCAAAAGGAGAGACGGAGGCAGCCGGCCTCTGCCCTCCCCGAGGGGTGAAAGGAGGGGAGCCTGCCGACTGAAGGCTGGAAGTGGAGGCTCGCGGAGGCGCACACCGTTACGTGCGGTGATTTATTCTCGTCACCACTGGCCAATATTGTTCCTGCCTTAACCTGGCCAGAAAGGAGCGGGTCTGGGTCTGCCAGCCGCGAACAGCCTGTAAAAGGGCAAAGATGAAGGTAGGCAGGGCGCGCGAAAAAAAAAATCCACTCCGGTGCGAACGGCAACCCGGTCACCGACCCGCCCCCCGCGCCCCGACCCCAGCAACCCAGCCGAGCACAGGAGTGGAAGAAGGGGCTGGGGCTAGGGGAGCCAGGGATCTCCCTCAAACCGCCTGCTCTCTGCCCTCCCACTGCGCCCAGGGAGGATGCCTCACGCCGGCACCGAAGCGCAGCCCGCGCCCCAGCCCCGAGTAAGGGGCGGGGGTGGGGGAGCCCCCGAGACCAGAACGCAGACTGCTCCCCACATCTTCAGTCCTCCACGGCCAGCCCCTGGCTTTCATCCCCCAAACACCAGTCCTCCCAAAGGGTTGGAGAACAGCAAAGCGAGCACACCCCACCCCCAGCTCCTTCAATACCCGCCGGAGCGAGGGGCGCATCATAACCCCCAAACCCACAGATGCATTCCCCCCCATGGATCCAATCTCCCCAGCCGCCCCACAACTCTAGCTCTTCTGATCGGCGGCAGATCGGCAAAGCAAGTGTCTCTTTCTCCCAATCCGGCTCCCAGGCCCCCCAAACAGGAGCGGGAGCAGACCCCCGCGTCCCCCCGCCCCGCCCCCGCC
>CAUYQG010074149.1:0-22157 GCA_963574415.1 Tarsius wallacei
TTTAATGTGGTACATACACACAATGGAATATTACGCAGCCATAAAGAAACAAACAAGGCTGGGCTCGGTGGCTCAGCCTGTAATCCCGCGCCTTGGGAGACTGAGGTGAGTGGATTGCCTAAGCCCGCGGGTTCGAGACCCGCCTGGGCAGGCGAAACCTCATCTCTACAATAAATCAAAAAAATCAGCCGGGCGTGGTAGCGCGCGCCTGTAATTCCGGCTACTCGGAAGGCTGAGGCGGAAGGATCGCTGGAGCCCGCTCCCGGCCACCGCACTCCAGTCTGGGCGATCGAGTGGGACTCCAACTCAAAAAAAAAGGAAAAAAAAAAAAAAAGAAACAAACATATGAATTTCACGGCAACTTGGATGGATTTAGAGTCTATCATACTCAGTGATCTATCACAGAAAAAAATAACAGAGTACCACATGTTCTCACTCATAAGCAGACCCTGAACATTTACCATAATACTATAAGAAAGGAATTGGCGGTAGCGGGATACTGCCCGGGTGAGGATGGGGGGCATACAACATCAATAAGTGTACCTGATCTCAAACCAGGCAAAATGGGAACCAAAGGGAGACCCAAACTTTACCTGTATGATATCCACTGATATACCTAATCCTGAATTGTACTACACACCTTTAAAAGAAAAAAATCCACAAAAGAAGATACTTGAACATACCAAGCACACACACACATGCGTGTGCTTACACACACACACACACACACACACACAATGTGTAATTCCAGGCTTAATGTCATTCATTTTTAAAAACTCCCATAGTATATTCACAAATAATAAAGGACTATGACTTTGGAAAGAGTCAAACTTCCTTTTTTGTTTTTTACTTTTTCAAACTTTTAGTCATAATTTGATAGAAAGTTTTTTTGTACCACATACAAACTGGCTTATATAAACTTTAAAAATGAAGGTACTGTTTGAGGACTTTTCTAAAAAAAAGGCAGAACTGTGAAGGATCATCTGGGGTGATCAGGAAGTTATCATGCAGAAAGAGTCATTTTACTTGCGGACAGGCAAATGAACACAATTCCAAATGGCAAGATGGAGCTAGCAAAACAAAAACAAAAACAAAAACAAGACTCCTGGCAGAAAGAACTACGTGGGCACTGGCCCAGAATAAGCAAGAAAGCAGGTCATGTTCTGCAAATACAGAATATCCTACATTGAGTTCACCAGGACGCTTGGATTAGGAAATTGTAGGTGTAAGGCTGGTCATACAGGTTAATATAAAAGTTAAGTAGCACCTAAATTTTAGAGTTATGGAATACGAATTTATTGGAAAATAAGTGAGGAGGCATTGAAGGTGGCTGAACAAAGTGCTGACATCATCATTTAGGTAAATGAGTCAGAGAGAAGCAATCAGGATATGCTAAAATTTTTTAATTATGGAGAGACAAACATTTAAATATGCTACAGCACTAGTAAGGGTAATTTACTCTGAAAGTATGATTAAGTATGCCTGCCTGACAGTTTCCATATCTAGCCCTTAAAATGTTTCACATATTAATACACTATAAACTCACACACACATATGTATGTATCGATACACAATAGTTCTGTACCCATTCACCAATCCCTTTTTATCCCACCATATCCTTCCCAGCCTCTAGTAAAAATCATTCTGTTCACTACCTCCATGAGATCCCACATGTGGGTCAGAACACACAACAGTTGTCTCTCTGTACCTGGCTTATTTCACATAGCATAACGTCTTTCAGCTCCATTTATGCTGTAGCTAATGACAGGATTTTATTTCTCATAGCAGAATAATATTCCATTGTGTATATATATCACCTTTCTTTATCTATTCTCTACTGATGGACACTTAGGTTGATGACATATCTAGATTATTGTGAATAGTGCTTCAATAAATATGGAGTATAGCTAGTTCTTCAGTATACTGATTTCCCTTTTTGAGGGGAGGGGGGATAGGTACCCAGCTGTGGGATTGCTGAATTGGTTAATAGAAACAAAATCACAGTTACACAGAAGGAATAAGATCTAGTGCTGGGGCACAAAATTGAAAGACCACAGTTAACAATAATTTATTGTGTATTTCAAATGTAAATTCAAAATGTTCCCCAAACAAAAAGATAAATATTTGAGGTGATCAATATTTCAATGACCCAGATTTAGTAATTGCACATTGTATGCTTGTATCAAAATATTACAAGTAACTCCTATGTATGTACAACTACTATATATTCCTAAAAATTCCTAACTTTTGTCTGTCTTTCTTTCTGGCTCTTTAACTTTCTGACTTTAATTCTTACTTTCAAAGCTTCTTGCTTTCTTTTTCTTTCTTTCTTTTTTTTTTTTTGGTCAAACTCATTGTCATTCATGGCTATTGTAATCGGAGTCCTTTTTAAAAAATTCCATATCCACCTTTTCCATCTTTGGCAGTAAGTTGGGAGGCACTAACTAGAACGTCTTGAAGCTCATTAGTGCTCAGTAATCGCCTGTTCTATTAAGTTGAAGGTCAGCTATGAGAAAGAGTGACAACAAAGATAACTAGTGCTTAAAAGAAACTAGCTTAGAAATAATAAAAGTCCTATTCAAATATCATTGCTCCATTGTACATAAATAGTTCTTACCCAGGACAATCAAATTTCATCCTCATCTGTTGACATCATTCCTTTCAAACCATTCCCGTACCACCAGTGAGAGAATGGTTATTTATCTGCTTGATTCATTGGTGCAAATGTTTCTTAGGCCATGCAGAGGGTAGACTCAGCTGTGTGGTTTCAGAGATTGGTTGAAAATATAACTTAGTGCATGCATTAGAAAAAGAAAATCAGAACATTAAACCACTTGTTTTACCATCTCTGATCCCCCTGAGGCTCCGTGACATTTGGTGCATTTATCTTCCTTGTTAAAAGCAGATTCTCTAACTCCTTGGAGCAGGTGGAGGAAAGATGTAGCAGAATGTTTACAATAAGGCATATAAATCTGTTACATGTGTGTATGTCTCAGGAAAGGGAAGGTCATTGTTGAAATTTCAGTTTACTTCCTCAATTTTCAGTTAAATCTTTCTCCAGTGTTCTGCAAATTAAATATCTCAGAGGACTCTTTATAAAAGAAACTTGTAGAAAGCAGAAGCAAGATACAGGGGAAACAGAAAACTGTAATGAGCTAGCAGAGAATACAATCCTTTACAAAATAAAGGCATCAGACACATTGCTTTATAGAGATTTCATTCCTTAAGTTTTCAGTTCATGCTTGTTTGCATTTTAGTTTTATAAGTATTAATGTAAATTCTTGCACTTTTGGAATTGGTTAGTACTAGAAAAAGTCAATGGTAGGGATATTGCTTCTTCTCAGAAATGCTATACTGCATTGGATCAGTGAGTGACAAGTAACTTTTGTGTTTCAAATTTAAAAACGTATTTTTTTTCTTTTTTTTAAAGAGGATTCTGTATATCCCTACTATAAAAAAATGGTAAATAAATTTTAACTGGGCCATGCTTCAGCTTCTTCAAGAGTTGAAATGCTTATGATTATATGTTTCCTCTGTCTCCTCCTACTTAAATAACTACACTCTTCCTAAAGGACTTCAATTTCCATTGCGTTCTCCCTCACTTGCCTTCTGCTTATATGACCATGTTACAATTCAAGGAACAATCTATCTCTTCCATATAGCCCTCACCCACTATTTTTCTCTATTTATTCACTTTCAACCTCTTAAAGGAATCCTCATGACTTCCTCAAATCTGATTCTTTCTATACTCTTCCCCTGTTAAACTGATTTATGTCGTCAACTGTTTTTTAGCATGTATTTGCTGTCTGGCAGTCATTCTTTGCTGGAATCTAAGGAAAATCAAATAAGCATGGCATAATTCTTGACCACAAGAAAGATTTGGACATACAAACAGAAAATTTCAATCCAATTAGATAAAACTATACAACAGTGGTTTTCGACCTTGGAAGTTTTTAAAGATCCCAGTGCACAGGCATCGACCCAGCCCAATTAACACAGATTTTTTTAGTATGAAGGCCAAAGATTCTTAGATGATTCCAATGTACATGCAAGACTGAGAACCACTGCTGTATAAACATGCATAGGAAACTAAAGGAACACAGGAGAGGTCATTACAACTCAACAAGGATGAGTTAGAGCATTGCAACTCATTCCAGAAGAGGTGGTTCCTGCACAAAAGTTTGGAGAATGAGTTGGTCAGTTAAACGTTTGGGAGAAGGACCTTTAGTATAAAAGCTTAAGCAACTGCACACCGATTTATAACCTCCATGTGCTTTTAGGGAATTATGTCAGTCATACTAGACAATAATTTCTGAGGCAGGAGCATGGAGGAATGCGAGGCTTGAGAAAATGATAGACTTTACGAAAGGCATCTGTGGAGCTGGGACACTGAATTAGAACCCAAGCTCCCCACAAATCTAGAATAATGATTCAAAAGCCTTTAATATATTCACTAAAAAATGAGGATGAGCTGTCCTGGTTCTCCTTGACATTTTCTTACTGACTTTTCAACATCATACTTCATGATTTCCTTTCTGTTCTGGGAAATCTAAGCCCTAACATTTACAAGTAACTCTCAACATCAGACTTCTTGCAGACTTACATGGGATCTCTTCCCCACTATTGCTTCCTGAAAAAGTCTTATTAAAGGCATGAATGGGACACTATTTTTAAATTCCCTGTTGTTCAGAAATTTTCTTATCTAATCTTTACAAATTTGGCGCATGTTTCCAAACTGGAGTTTTGAAGGTTCTTAATCTACTTCAAATGAAACAAAATATTCAAATAGCACCATATTGATAAGCAAAGAACCAAACAAACTTTCTTGTACGTTGTTAATTAATATCACTTCAAATGGGATGAAGAATCATTTTTTTGACTAAGGAGGTAAGTTTCTTCACTTGATTTTTACTTTAAATAACAAAATTTAAAACATTAGTAAGCGGAATAAAGATTTTTGTAGTCATGAAGTGTTTGACTCAGACAGTCACAAAATGATCCATTGAAATTCAGCTTCTCTATATTTGAGTCATTAATCATCTCAGCAAACTACAGAGGAGACTGTATAGGTGAAAAAAATTTAACATGTCACATACTTTTCTGCTACATGAAAATGTAATATGGGAATACGTTGTTCTGTTTCACCACATCCTAACATGAAATTAGTGTACATAAGAATAAAAACCAAAAGGGGTGGAATCCAATTTTACAGCGTGTTTCTTGAGTTACTAATAGTACTTCTGGTATAGACTACTTCATCCCAAGGTCTGTTGAATTCCTGCAGTCAAGGAACATTCAGCATTTCAGGAATCTTGACGAGTAAAAATCTGTTAGGAGGGAGAGGGCCTAGGTTGCTGAAAACCATCCCTATGAGTGACCACCATGAAACCTTGAATAAGTAAAGTGTGATTGTGGATTTTACAAAGTCAGTGTCTTGATTCTCAGATAGGAGCATTGGCATTTTTAAGGCATTCTGAATGTGTATTTATTCACAAAACAAGCACTCATTAGCCTTTTCTCTATTATTGGCCACATACAAGACACTGGGGATACAGGAATAAGAAAATGAAGAACAATAATCATTCACACAATTAATGCAATATCACCTGCTATTACAACTGAGAGTAACTCCATTCATTCATTCATTCATTCATTCACCTTTTACTCACAAAGTTCCTACTTTGGTCATGCCTGTCTTAGACACAGATGCTACAAAGACAAGACAAGATCTGGTCCCCACTCTGAAAAGTTATATGATCTAATAAAAGGTTTCCAGGCACTGAATATCCTGAGATACCCCTCAGATTCATTAAATAGTAATCTTTAGACTTTTATTTGAGCTATCTATATTAAAAGAAAATAACAAATAAATCTTTCCTAATGATTCTGATAAGTTGCTAACCAGAAAATTGTTCTCTTGTCTAACAACAGAAGACAGTGCTAAATGCTATATTCTTATTGAACTTTGACACTTGGAAAACATTTACCTTCATATACATGGGCATTTGTCTATTTTATTACTCCTGAAAAATGCTGCAGAGTGACGATTTTCCTGAGTGATAATATAAAATCAAGTAAATTAAAACTTATAAAATATCATTTTTACGTAATTTAATTCTTAACACTTTATAGTTTAAGAGTATTTTTTAACATTCCAATTGTTTTTTGTTTAATGTTGAGGCTATTGATGGCATTTACTAAAGAGATAATCATGGCAATCCACGCAAAACGATGTGACGCAGTTGAGACTCTTCAGCTGCTTTTACTCTGGCATATACATATGGTGTTATGCTTGTAGAACATTGAATTGTCTTGGCAAGAGTTATTTTCCCATTTTTGGACAATCACACTGGAAAAACTGCCCAAAACATGCAGCATCTCTCCTGGCATCAAAACCCAATCACTGCCCATCTATTCACAGAGATTCTTCTTTTTTTTCCCCTGTATCAACGACTTGCCAATATGGCCCTCAAGATAAGCACTTTACTAAGAGGGCCAGAATGAGATCTTGAAAGAGTCAGCTCTATTTTGATGTACCAAGTAATTGGCATTGTTGACATATTTTCGTGTAATTTCTAAAACATCTGTCATCATAATGCTGTGGTAGCAATAACAATATTCTTCCTAATTTTGACTGGTAGAAAGGTGAGAAAGGATATATAAAATAGGTACGTTCCCATCCATGTACATCATTGATATTAAGGTCCAGATGAATTTTCTTAAAAGCTGAAAATTAAAAAATTTAAAACTATTCTTTCAAGTTTGCTGAGAAAAAAAATCCACAATAGTGTTAACCCAGGTGTCATTTGAAACAGTCTGAATCATGTTCTTAAGAGTTAAAATAAAAACAAAGTGACCTCACTGGAGTTTAATCCCATCCTTAGATTGCTGGATGCTATATTAATATTTTCACCAGTTCAGCTGTTCCAATATAACAAATTGGCTTTATCTCCAGTGGTTAGCTTCTTCCTCTAATGCAGACAACTTAATGGATTTTAGTTCTAAATAGAGTATGGTTTGTTTTTGAGTATTAATTTCAACTTTAGTTATTGTGCAAATTATGCCCTAGCTTAAAATTGAACCACATTGACCACTAAAACAGAAGTCTAATATATGACCCAAATTAACGAATTTTGCCCAGACAGCAAAGTTAAGTTGGCTTGATTTTCCATTTTTATATATATTTCACAAAGCAAGTTCTCCATCTAGTGGTTGGAAAGCTCACAGAAAAATCTTATCTTGTTATTTTCACTATATATGTATATATCTTTTTAAGAATAGACAAATCACATGTATATGACAATTGAGTTTTTATTCTTTACATTATTTGGGGGGACAAAACTAGGGCTCTGTTTTATCAGTTTTATATGAACTTGGGACCTTCAACATGTCAAGACAATTCTTTAATTGCTTGAAATAAGTATGAGGAAGAATATTGTATATACAAGGATTTCTGCAAAGTATAAAGCAACGTAAAGGTAATACTGTAGATTGTTGTTAGTAAGTGTTTAAGTACTTTTTTTAAATTATGGAATCAGATCAGGTAACAAGATATTATTCCTGGATTATAATAGATATCCCTTGGAATCTAGGTTCTTGCTTATGTTTCTGATCAACTATTTGTTGGCTTATTGGGTGTGATACTTTCTTTTTTTTATTTTAAATATGTGGGGTAAAATTCAGGGTTAGGTATACAAACGTTGATTTTGCAGGTACCCTTGTTGATGAGGCGTGCCCCTCCCTCCCCTCCCTAGCAGTTTCCCTCAACTGCCAATCCCACCCCTCCTCCCCTGGCAATTTCCCACTACTGCCAATCCCTTTCTTATAGTATTATGATAATTGTTCAAGGTCCGCTTGAGTGTGATACTTTCTACCAGGATCTACATTATGAGAAAGAGTGCATACTTTTTTCTTTATCTGCACCCTTTTTTTTTTTTTTTTTTTTTTGTGTCCGGGTGTCACGCTGTTGTTAAGGCTGGAGTGCAGGGGTGTAATCATGGCTCATTTTACTCCAGCTCCCGGGCTCAGGTAATCCTCCTGATCAATCTCCTGAGTAGCTGGAACTACAGGAACACGCCACCACAACCGGATTATTTACTTGTTTGTTTATTTATTTTTGTAAAGCCAAGTTCTGGCTGTGCTGCCCAGGCTGGTCTTGAACTCCTGGGCTTAAGCAATCCTCTCTCTTCTGCCTTCCAAAGTGCTTGGATTACAGACATGAGCCACCATGCCTGACCTCTCTGTATCATTATTAATGAAATGTTTCCTTCCATTTCATCCTACTAGTTCAGTTCTTATTTTCTAACAGGCATGTCTTTAGAATAGTTCTCAGAAAAAAAGAAACAACAACTTAATCTCATCAGTAAAATATTAAAGACTATTAAAGATCATAAGAGGATATTCTGTTTTTTCCATACAAATATGCATGGTTACTATTTTTTTTTTCTTTTTTTTGAGTTGGAGTCTTAATCTATCCCCCAGGCTGGCGTGCAGTGGCACACTCACAACCACCCCAGCTATGGTTACTATTTTTATCTGGAAGTTTCTAAAGGGTTTTCCTTTCATAAAGGAATGGTGAGTTTTGGTTTGGTAAAACACAGATGCCTCCATGAATTTAAAAAGGTCCTACAACCGCTGAAAATCTCCCCTCATGACACCAGAGGGAAGCATTTTAGAATCAAAAGAATGTTAGGGTGCATATTCTGTTATCTGCCCATTTTACAGGAGAGATAAATGGCGCCATCTCAGAATAGTAAAAGGATAAAGTAGAGAGAAAACAGGACTCAGAATGAGACTTGAGTTCAAATACTCCAACTGCTGCATACCAACTGATTCCAGACTGGTGTCTTAAACCTACAGAAACTAAGTTTTCTATCTACAAAATGGGAGTACTATTACCTTCAGGAAAGTATTACTATTAAGATGAACAAAATACTCATATAATGCAAAGTGTTTGTTTATAATATTTCCCGGCACATAGTAAAATGGAAAAAAAATTCATTACATAATAAGTTAAAATGAAGGACATAGGTCTTGAAGGCAAGTCTCAAGCTCAGATTTTTCATTGTACCACAGGTCTATACATTAAATCTTCTAAAGATTTTATGAAAAAAATGACAGAATCATGAAGCTGAGTGAAGAATGTGCTTACAGCAACCGCTGACTTAAAAACTCCATGTCTCTAAAAGTTAAATGATGAGGTACATAAGTAAAATACAGCTTTCGCAATTGAATACTTACTTCTTTTCTTTTCTAGATTACTAAAATATAGCAATTTGTATAACTTTAATTATGTCTATATATCTATAAAACTCTAATTTACAGTTCTGTACATATGTAGTATAGTTCATATTTCTCTAGAGTATGTGAAAAATGGATCAGAATACCTCCCAATGCCACACTAGATAAGTTTCCATGTTAAATGAATAGTTTCTTCAGGACAAAAAGTAAAAATGAGAGTTGCTAATTAACAAATATGTAGTGCAGTGAGAGGAGCTATTAAAGAAACACATGAATTTTTTTTTTTTCATTTTAAGCTAGCCAAGTTTTTTTCTCCCTAAAGTATTCAACATCATCAGGTAACAACCAGTCTCATGTTTCTTTTTGGTGAATGGCAAACTGGAAGCACATTCTAATACCTATCTTTATTTTACTGACACAATCGCAACTAACAACATTTTACACTAACAAAATGAATTAAAATTGTTTAGCAAAAGTTAAAGACAATTAACAGAGCTCTCTCAAAATACAAATGTTTCCCAATAGATTTCTTTTCTATTGTATTTACTTGACAAACCTCTGTTTTTCATCTCTTTGTGCTCAAAGTAAATAAGCATCTTGCGAATTGAAAGAAATTTTTTTGGAAATCAAGGCCTACCCTATGTAAATATGGATATATAGTTGTAAAAAAAATGCTTTACATTTTATTCTATGAAAAGATTTATGAAGTAATTTTATATTTTCTCAGTGAGTAAAATATGCAGTTCTTAAAAATTGACTTATCACTTTCATGTACACTCTTTTAATGTTTAAGCTCTGTCTAATTTCTAAGTTCACCACTAAACTGAATGGGGATTCTAATATTTCAAAATAAACTAATATTGTACTTTTTCTTTGTTAAATATTTAGAACTCTTTTAGTAAGATTATGTCTTTTTTAAATAACTAGAATATATTAGAGCTCTGGGTATCAAATAAATATATTTCACTGAAGACATTGAAAATTTCAAGGACCTGTTGCTCTTATAATTCATAAATTTATGAAAGCCAATCTCGCCATCTAGTGGTTATTAATGAGAAATATGAATTTAAAAAAGTAAAAATACTGTCGGTTCCTATTTTAAGACACTTCAAATAATCTAAACATGTTTAACCGTGCATATATTTTTAAAACATGCAAAACAATTCAGTAGAGAAAATAATCTTATCAACAAATGGTGGAGAAACTGCCCACACCAGCTCATATCTCACATTTCATATATGTATATTTATATACCCAAATATATCTATATGTAGATACACATATCCATATATACCTATCTATCTATACCTATATCTATATCATCTATATCTATATCTATCTCATTGACTTAAATGTAAAACCTAACTTCTAAAAGTTTTTGAGAAAATACAACATAATTCTAGGGATTTAGGACTAGGCAAAAATTTTTACACAGCACCCAAAGGAAAATTTGAAAACCTAGACCTCACCATAATTTTAAAAAATCCTTTGGTCTGTGAAAGACAGATTTTTCATCCTGTTAAGAGGATGAAAAGACAAGCTACAGAGTGAGAGAAAGTAACTTCAAAACACATACCTGAAAAAAGGAGTAAAATTCAGAATATGTAAAAACTCTGAAAATGCAACATAAAAAAGTAAGAAACAATTCAATAGAAAATGAGCAAAATACATAAATAGATACTTAATTGATAAGGATATGGAGATGGCAAATAAACGCAAAACTATGTTAAATATAACAGCCATTAAGAAAATGCAGGCCGGGTTAGGTGGCTCAGCCTGTAATCCCAGCGCTTTGGGAGGCCGAGGTGTGTGAATTGCCTGAGCCCACGGGTTCGAGAACCTCCCGAGCAACTTGGTGAGACCTCATCTCTACAATAAAAAAATTAAAAAAATAAAAAATCAGTGGGCGTGGTAGCGCGTGCCTGCAATTCCGGCTACTCGGAAGGCTGAGGCGGAAGGATTGCCAGAGCCCAGCAGGTTGAGGTTGCAGTGGCCAGGATCGGGGCCACTGTACTCCAGTCTGGGCGACAGAGTGAGACTCCAACTCAAAAAAAAAAAAAAAAAGAAAGAAAATGCAAACTAAAGCCTCAGTGAGGTGTTATTTGCATTTATCAAGAGGGTTAAAATTAAAAATAATGACAACATAAATGCTGATGAGGATGTGAAAAAATTGGCTCCCTTACGCATTGCTGGTACAAATATCATTCTGGTAAAGAGTTGGCAATTTCTTATAAATCTAAATATGTAACCCCCACACAACTCAGCAGTTGCTCTCTAGGATATTTATCCCCCAATAATGTAAATGCATTTTCACATAAAAAATTATTTACAAATGTTTGTAGCAACTTTATTCCTGATAATCAAAAACTGGAAACATCTCAATGTAGAATGGTTATATAAACATTCATACCATGGAATACAGTTTAGAAATTTTTTTAAAGGAACTACTTATAACAACTTGAATAAATCTCTAGGAAATTGTGCTGAGTGAAAGAAGGTGATTTTAAAGGTTATATATTACATTCTTTCATTTATATAACATTTTGAAATGACAAAATTATAGAATATAACAATCAACAGATTAGTGGTGGTCAAGAGTTAAGAGTGGTTGAAGTGTCGGGAAAAGGAGGTGGGTGTGGCTGTAAAAAAAAACAACCATATACAGATTCCTTGTGGGAGGGTAATTGTTCCGTTCCTTCAACTGTTGTGATGGGTGAAAAAAACCTATAAACCTACACATGTGATAAATTGCATGAAAAGATACAAGGAGACTTCAAAAAGTTCATGGAAAATTGAATTAAAAGATAACAATAAAAATATAAATTTTATTTCTCATCATAGGTTTCATCAAGTTCAAGACACTTTTGTAAGCTACAATGCCAGCCATTTAGTCAATCCCTAAAGAACTGAATTTAATTATGTCATTGTATTCTTTTTTTACATTATTAGTTGAAGAAAAACAAGTGCCCTTTAAATATATTTTTTAAGATTAGGAAACAGCAAAAAGTCAGAATGAGTCAGATCCAAACTCTAAGGTGGATGCCTAGTGATTTCTCACTGAAATGCTCACAAATTTTCACTTGTTTGAAGAGACGAATGAGCAGGAACATTGTTGTGGTGGAGAAAGACCCTCTGGTGAAGCTTTCCTGCATGTTTTTCTGCTATAACTTTGGCTGACTTAAAACACTCTGATAATAAACAGATGCTAGTGTTCTTTGGCCCTCAAAAATTTAACAAGCTATATGATTCTACCATCCCTAAAGACTGTTGCCACCACCTTTGCTCTTGACCAGTCTGCTTTTGCTATGACTAGACCACTTTTGCCTTTGGTAGTCATTGCTTTGGTTGTGTTTTGTCTTCTGGATGGTATTGGTCAAGTCATATTTTATCTCTCATTAAAGTTCTTTGAGGATTTTTTTCAAGATCTTGATCCCACTTGTTCACACTATCCATTGAAAGCTCTGCTCTTGTGTGCAACTGATCTCAGCACTATGGTGTTGGCATTCATCAAAAGGAAAGTTAACTCAGCTTTAAATTTTCAGTCAGAATAGCATACGCTGAACCAACTGAGATGTCTATAAGGTTGGTGATTGTGCTGTTAATCATTGGTTCTCTTCAATTAGGGCACAAATAAGGTTAAATTTTTCCTCACAAGTTGATCTGCAGCTGCAGGCTTAATCTTCAACATCATCATGTCTCTTCTTAAAATGAGTTATCCATTTATAAAATGCTGATTTCTTTGGAGCATTGTACCTATAAACATTTCATAAAGCATCAGTAATTTTACCGTTTTTCCACCCAATAAATTTCATCCAATAAACAAACATAAATTTGATGTTGGTTCTTGCTTCAATTTTATCAGAATTAAAGTTTTTCTGATAAGATTTCTTTTCAAACTGATGTCTTTTCCTTCTTGGTGTCTTAAACTAGATCCTGTTCATAAATATTATAACAACTTAGTTCAAGTTTATTTTGGTGCAAAAAAAAAGTTTAAATTCACATTTAAAATACACATTTCACATGCAAAATACACATTTTCCATGAATTTTTTTGAAGACCCCATGTACCTCCCCAACTCCCACCACCCCCCAAACACACACACAAGGACCAGTAAAATTGGGAAAGTCTGAATAAGATCTGTGTATTGTCTCCATGTTAACACTGTGATTGTGATATTTTACTATAATTTTACAAGCTATTATATTACCACGGGAGAAGTTGCATTAGGAATGCACAGGATCTTTCTGTGTTATTTCTTACAACTGCATGTGAATGTGAAATTATTTCAAAATAAAATATTTATTTTTTTAAAAAAACAGATGACTCTACCACTTAGTTGCTACAGAGTACAGATACGATTTAAAAGCTTAGGAGAAAGTAGAGATAATTACTATTTTAAAACAATTTTACTATTTTAAGACATTTTTACTGTTTTAAGACATATTTACTTGTACATACATTTATCATTTACAATTGAAAATGTTCTCTATAAATGAGAGATGGAATGTACACTTAAATTTTGTAGTTACTTTTTCTTTGCACCTTTAAGAATTGAGTCAAAGGAAAGATAAATTAATGAGCATATAAAGAACTATCAACATCAACACTGCAAGAAAAGCATAGGTAGAAGACATTTTCTATACTGTTTTATGCAAATGATTTCTCAAATAAATTATAATTATGAAATTTCATTGGCACAAAATTATTCTTTCTCTTGTGTATGTGATTAATAACTGGCAAAAGTAGAAATTGGTTGACTTCATTTTAAAAAAATCTAAATGATAACAATCTTTTCTAATATCAGAAATACAGTGTATTTTTCTTAATTTGAGTTATGTTTTCTTCCCATGGTAAAAATATTGTACTCATGTTTTCTTACTTGAAGAAGCATGTTACCAGAGTAAATACACTAAGAGAAGTGCAGGATTAGAGCTTTTATTTATTGAATAAATAATATATAACAATACATTTATTATTAACATATTATAATGTATAATGTATGTTATTGTTGAATAATCTTTTTAGAGAATGAGATTTCAGAAATATAGAGTGTGGACCTTTCATTTCATGAATAAAAGAAGAAGTAGAAGTAAACATGGGAAGAACTCTAATAAAAATTAAGATTTGGAGTCTAATTGGGTTTTAAAAGTGCTGTATGATATTGGGCAAACCACTTAACCCTCCTGGGCACCACTTTCACATTTGTTACCAAAGGGAAAGGACTATGTGATTGATTATGCACTTTGCAGCTTGGGTATTACATAAAACTGAGCCAGGAAATTATCCAACTTGTAGAGCTTTATGTTAAAAGTTTAATTCAAGGAACTTAGTGTTAATGCTGTTGCTGTGTCACCAATGTATTTTCAATAAAATGAGAAAAAATTTAGACTCAGAGGATTAAATATTTATGTTTTCAGCCAGGCATGGTGGCATGTCTATAGTCCTAGCTACTCAAATCTCTTGAGGTCAAGAGTTCAAGTCTATACTGTGCCATGATTGTGCCTGTGAATAGCCACTGCACTTCAGCCTGGGCAACATAGTAAGATCCATCTCTAAAATAAATAAATAAAATGTTAATATATACATGTTTCTTCCAAGTTTCATCTAAAGATTCTGCTTAAGTACATTTTAAATAGAACAAATCATTATTTTGACTGTTAGTCACTAAATCCATCATAACACATTAGAATATTTTTAAGTGTACATGTTAGTACATAAGTAATGAAAAGGAAGATAAAGATCCTTTCATTTAGATAAGGGGGTATTTTTGGAGAGTGACAGATGGCTCAGATGTCCTTGTGTTGGAATGATGGGATAACCAGGCTAATTACCCATTTAAGGAAGCTGTTGAAATGAAATGTGGACATCTGAGATGAGATCTATGGCTGGTGAGAGCTATTTCCATGATCTAACAAATTAGGGCTGAAAGAGAAAGTATCCAAGAGGAGGAGTCAGTGGCAAGTTAACTGGGAGTTTCCACAGTAATAACAGTTTGAAGACAGTCAGCTTTCAAAGGATACAAGCTGCCAGTGAGAAAAAATATGGAAATGTGAACACACATTGAGAATTCCCAGAGATCATTTGGGAGTAAACTAAAGTGAATTTTAGATGGAGACTATCGTGCTGATATACACATGAACAACACACTGACACCAAGGAAAGGGGATAAATATATTTGCTTCTAGCCTCTGACTCTGCTGAGATAAGTTTTATTTCACTATTTAGATCCTCAGTGGAATTGTAAGCAATTTTGCTTGATTGTAAATTTATGAATACTCTAAATTGCATGGTGGGATGGGATATCTTTGTTATTTGAAATATTTGCTGTTCTGCTTAGAGGTGAATCTTGCTCCACCTCTAGTGAGTATGATGCTACTGGCCCACTTTTTGTATTAGCTTAATTAATTCCTGGTCTTGTGTTATATATCAGTTTATAATTCTTGTTTGCACTCTGTTTAACTGTCTATAACATATGTTCTCTTTATGTATTTATCTATTGAAAGCCATCCTAAATTCTTTCTAGAAAAAGGGTGAGATGAACAAATAATTTAACCAATATTCACATTTTTGGAGCGTTCATTGCTATGAATAGCTATTGTATTGCTTGATTATGTTGATACTACCATTACTAGATAGAAGAGCTTTTACCAAGTACCTTCATAGAGTAAAATCTGGTAACAATCTTAGCTAATTATAATTTTACTTGGGCACTATCATACTATGTAGATTAGGTAGTCACAGGCTACTACTGTTTAGTAATAGGCCCCCCAATTTTCTGGACCTATCTGGTGGCTTCCCTTCACAAAGAACATAATTTGTGTGTCAGAAAATCAAGAAATAAAACAAAATAAAATCCCAAAGACTGTCTTAAGTTTACTCTTACATTGATATGGATATATATATTAATAATAGCGATAACATTTTGATGATTTACATGAACACATTGGTATTATTAACAGCAAGAGCTAGTATTTTGATTGTTACAGTACTTTACTACATTCAATCCATGCATTACATTAGCAAAAGAGACATAGAGTTTACAATAATAATCTAGATACATGTATTGCTATTATGGAGCTTTTGTCATTTAGCAAAAACAAGACAATGGGTAATTCCAGTGCAGAATGAGAGATAAGATCAAGAGAACAGTCTGGGTATATTTTTCTATTGACCATGTAGTACTTTCCACAGTCTTCTATATTCAGGAAATAATAAGTAGATGACATTATGGATGAGCAGAAAAAGTACTATTAGCAAACCAAAGATTCTGAGGAATTCTTAATAACAAAAGCATACAAGAAAAAGTGACAGAAGAAACCACAGTTCAGAATGCATGGAAGAAGACAGATGCAGAAGCGGATACGGTTCTATAAAATCCCCAAGCACAGAATCAGTAGTTGTAAGGACGAGGAAAAGGCCTTTGAGCATCAAGAAATTAAGTAGAGAACTGCAACTGGATCATGTGAGTCATGAAACCTTTTCTCTTTAGCTCATTTGTGCTGAGGAATGACTGACATGGTGTTTGTCCAAAGATGGAAACACTGAGAATGTGCTCGAGGGTTGGAGAGGATGGCAGTGCTTCCAGAGCCACTAAAACATGACTGCAATGGAAAGGTTAGTACACAAAACTTAATTCAGTAGTGTGCCAAAAATATGAGTCAAGGGATTCTTCCAGAAAGAAGAAAGGAGACAGCAAAGCATTAGACCATTTGGAAGACAGATTCAGAAAGTCTAATATCCATGGAGTAAAGAAAGAGAATAGAAAGTTGGAAATATTAAAAGAAAATTCTCTAGAGCTGAAGACAGATATGTATATTCTAGCAACTTAACGCCTAACAAGATGAATTTTAGTGGTAAATGAAAAACTGGATAAGTCATTTTAAAAGTATGAAGAAAATGTTGAAAACTGCAAAGAAGTGAAATTAAGAAGTGAAAGGTTATTTACAAAAGAATGAAAATCAGATTTATGCACAATTGCTCAGTATAAGGCTAAAAAATGGAGTAATTATTTCTGAAATTGTGAGAGTAAATAATTTTAACTTAATTCTATACTCAGTCAAACTAAAATTTAAGTTTGAGGGGGGAAAGTACATTTGGTAATAATGGTAAATCTAAAATTGGTCTCACACACTGCTCAGAGTATTTTCCAGGTGTTTCTATGCCTCTCCTTACAGAATGGCAGTTTTAGAATTTTTGTTTTATACACATTCCCTCTACTGCTCCACCTTACTGTTGCTGTACTGATGGCTGGTTCCATGGATTTCATTGAGAAAATAGAAACAGTCAAACGGAATTTCCTTATCTTCCTAGAACTCAGTCTACCATCCTTTCTACATATGTAACCCTTGTCTTAAATACAAAATTCCTGCTCTCTCAAAGGCTGCAAGCACTTTTCTTATGCCCCATATCTCTATTCCTCTTGTTATCCCAAGAACATAGTTCTTGTCATTATTCCTTCTCTCTTCTGCAACAACATTACATCCCTTTCTACTGGATGGTTCCACTTGAATGTGTTCCAATGCCTCCCAACACTCTGTAGCTACCACCTTACTTCCTGTTTCTCTTTGTAGCATGTGTTGCTTGTGGTCATTGTGTCTTTTCTTGCCTTCAATTCACTCTGTCTCCTACTGCAATGAATCTACCTTCCAGCCCACCATGAAAATGGTCTTTTGGCCAGGCTCGGTGGCTCAGTCTTTAATTCCAGCACTTTGGGAGGCCAAGGCGAGTGGATTGCCTGAGACCCCTCAGGGCAACTTGACGAGAGCTCATCTCTACAATAAACCAAAAATTAGCCAGACGTGGTAGTGCGCGCCTGTAGTTCCAGCTACTTGGAAGGCCGAGGTGGAAGGATCGCCAGAGTCCAGCAAGTCAAGCCTGCGGTGGCCAGGAGCATGCCACTGCACTACAGTCTGGGTGACAGAGTGAGACTCCAACTCAAAAAAAAAAAAAAAGAAAGAAAAGAAAAATGGCTCTTTTTTTTCTGTTCTCTAAGAATGAAGGTCATGAAGGTCTTTTTCTCATCTTGGCTTCTATGTCACTTTCCTGGCTCTTGATGTGTCCTTGGCTCATCTTTCCAGTCCTTTTTCTGGTTTCCCTCTTGGGCACATTTTTTAAGTGATTGGCTTTGATCCATTTAGAGTTGATTTTTGTGTATGATGCTAGGTAGGGGTTCTGTTTCAATCTACATGTGGTCAGCCAGTTTTCCCAGTACTATTTACTGAATAGATTCTCCTCTCCCCAGTGGTTACTGGTGGAGGTTTTGTTGATGATGTGCTGATTGAGAAACCGAGGTTTTGCTTCTGGAATTTCAATCCTCCTTCCAGAAATACCTGGAGAAACTCAAATAACTCTATCAAAAAGATACCTGCACACACATGTTTATTGCAACACTATTCACAATAGCAAAAACATGGAACCAACCGTGTTGCCCATCAAAAGGGGACTAGATAAAGAAAATGTATATATAAACGATGAAATATTAAGCAACCATAAAGAAAAACAAAATTATGAACTTTCCAGCAATGTGGATGGATTTAGAGTCTACAATACTCAGTGATCTATCACAGAAATAAAGATCTGAGTACTACATGTACTCACTCATAAGTGGACCCTGAACATACATTATAATACTATAAGAAGTGGATTGGCAGTAGTGGGACATGCCGGGGAGGAGGAGCACATCAGTGAGGGTACCCAATCTCAAACCAGGCAAAGTGAGGACCAAGGGAAGGCCCAAACTTTACCTGTATGATAACCACTTATGTACCTAATCCTGAATTGTATCCAACATGTTTAAAATAAAACTATAGATAAAAAAAGAGAAAAGACAAACATCTTAGTGAGAAAAGTGGAAAGCAATCCCAATATTAAAATGCAAGTGACATTTAAACATATGAAAATATTATCAGGCTTGTTAGTAATCAGATGATACAAATTAGGTCTATATTTCTTACATAGAATATTTTTAAAATATTAATAATAGCAACATGTAGACATTGGGGAAGGAATTTTGGCAGTATCTTCTAGAAAGCTATAATGATTCCGACATGTGCAGAGATTTAAGTACAAAGGTACTCACTGCAGAGGAAAAAGGGAAAACAACATAAAAATGCATTAATAAAAACAGGTGGATTTCCCTCTCTCTCCCCCCCCCCTTTTCTCTACCCTCTCCACCCTTTCTCATTCTGTCTGTCTTCCCCCTCTCTTTTTCTCCTCCCTCTATCCTCCCTCCCTTCCTTTCTCCCTCTCTCTCACTCCCTCTCTCTCTCTCTCACCCTTTTTCTCTCCACCTTCTCTCTCTCTCCCCTTTCTACCCTCTCTCATTCGCTCTCTGTCTCTCTGTCTCTCGCTCTCTATCTCTCTCTCTGTGTGTGCATGTGTATGTCTTTCTATCTTTCTGGACAGTTATCTAAGATATCTTTTTTAAATGATTGTAGAGAGTCACAAATACACATAGGTTTTTGGCAGTTTAAAACAACACATGTGTTAATTCACAGTTCTACATGTTAGAAGTCTGGGAAACACACAGTTCTATATGTGTGGCAAACAACACATATGAGTATGTATTAATTCATGGTTCTATATGTTAGAAGCCTGGCAAACAACACATATGTATTAATTCACAGTTCTATAGGTTAGAAGTCTGGCAGGGTATGGATGGTTTCTTTGTTAAGGGTATCACAAAGCTGAAATGAAGGTATCAACTGGATGAATTCATGTCTAGGGGTTTAAGGGAATAATCTGCTCCAAGCTATTCTTGTGGTTTGTGGAATTCGGTTCCTTTTGGTTGAATTACAGAAGTTCTCATTTCCTTGCTTCTCTCAGCTTCTGGAGATCTCCTGCGTCCCTGCCATGTAGTCCCATCCTCTTAAACTAGCAAAAGCATATGCAATTTTTCTGAAGTTAGACTCTCTGATTTCGGCCAAAGTGAGCTCTCTGTTATTGGAGTCACGTGGTTAGGGCAGGCCCACTCACATAACATGCCTTGTTTAAGCTAAACTGACTCAGGACCTTTAGTCCATCAGAAAAATTGTTTGACAACAAACCTAGGTTAGTGTATGAATAACTGGGAGAAGTTGTATGTGTCCCCAGGGTATCAGGATTCTATCTGTCAGACTGAGGATTAGAGAAGAGATGCAATTTACCTAAAGTAGAACAGGGATTTAAAACCTAAATACACTATTTTGTAAAATTTTGGTGTGTGTATATATGTCATATGTATACCAGGGTACCAAAAAAATGTGTACACATTTTAGGGGATGATATCTATGTGTCACTTTTAGTTCACCATCATCAGAAGTGTCTGGATATTGATGATCACCACTTTGAGCACCTCTTGTAATTGCAGAAGTCAAATGTGACTTGTATTCATCTTTTGTCATTGGTGTATATTGAGTATTACAATTTTAATACAATTTTTTCTTTCTTAAAATGTGTATACTTTTTTTGGTACTGTGTGTGTGTGTGTGTGTGTGTGTGTGTGTGTATACCTTTTATAAAGTTTACCATAATAATCAAGTCAAGTGTAATGTTGCATTTTCTATTGTATGCTGCCAGCTAATACTCAGAGTTTTATAACTTGGGCATTCTATACTTGTGATATTTGCATTTATTTAAAACAAATTCTTGTTTTTGAAAAACAGGGAGGGAATGAAAATGTTGGTAACTTGCATGATTTAGTTCCCTGTTTTGTAGTCTATATAGTATACTCTGACCAAGTACCAGATATTTTAAAACTTCTGGAATTAATAATTATGTAGCATATTTATTAAACAATATTTAAGCAGTATTGAGGTTAGAAGATGATTTTGTTTTGATCAAAAATAAAGACATTCTCTTCAAAAGGAAAATGAAAGGAAATGTTTTGACCTCAGTTGTTTCTTGAGTAACGTCCTATGGAGTTTATTAAAATCAAATAATATATATAACAATGAGTTTGTAAAAGTTACTCTTCATATACAAGGGATTAGCATAATGTTTATTACTTGTACAGTCTACATGTAAGTCATGCTTCTTGAGAAACAGTGGGTGTTCGTGCATTCTTTGATGATCTATTCAGTTTCTGTAAGACAACAGGATTCAAAAATCTTTGTGGATCTGCCTAACAGCTGGTGCAAAGTTTGTGGTATAGTATTTACTGACTTTTGGGAGGTATGTTAATACATGTTAAAGTAAAAGTAAAATTATTCAAGGGGCATCAACAGATGCAACAGTTGAAACAAATTGTTAAAAAGTGATGATGTTTTATGGAAATGCACAGAAAAGGAACATAAGAAAACAAAATGTACTGCCAACTCTTTACATCTGAGGAGAGAGACTGTGTTAGTGTGTCTCTGTGTAGATATGTCTTTGTGTATATGTGTGTGTCTGAAAGTAGGGAAACAAAAAAGAAAATTTCACATTTTACCCTATATGCCGCTGCAATGTTTGAAACGTATACAGTAAGTCCTCACTTGACCTTGTCAATAGGTTCTTGGAAACTGACTTTAAGTGAAATGACGTATAACAAAATCATCCCCCCACCCCGGAACATTATAACTAAACAACTTGAATGAAATTGAAGATATTCAAGGATGTACTGTAAGTTGTTTCACTTAAAGTCACAGTTTCCAAGAACCTATTGACAACGTTAAATGAAGACTTACTGTATGAGATTGTGATAATGTATAAAAACTAGTCTTAAAGGGAGAAATAAATTATATTAAAAACATTAAAATATGGTTACAGAAGTTACTATGGTTTTTAAATGGTGTTAATGGGAAATGGCATCTATAAAACAAGTGACCTTGTCATTTAATGATTAGATTACTGAAAGAATAGATCACAGGATATAGAAATATAAATCTAGACAGAAATGCAAATTTGAGGTCATCAGCATATACTGATACTAATTGGAGTCATCAAATGTGATGAACTTA
>CAUYQG010074155.1:0-24746 GCA_963574415.1 Tarsius wallacei
GCCCGGCTGATTTTTTGATTTATTGTAGAGATGAGGTCTCGCTTGCCCAGGCGGGTCTCGAACCCGCGGGCTCAGGCAATCCGCTCACCTCAGCCTCCCAAAGGCGCGGGATTACAGGCTGAGCCACCGAGCCCGGCTAGGTACTTTCAATCATTCATTTATCACATGACAAAGTTACATGGAAACTTATGTCTACAAAAATAATTCATACACAAATATTCACAGTAGCCTCAAACTGTAAGTTACTCAAAATATTCATAAACAAGTCTATTCAAAATATTGACTATTTATATAGTGAAATGCTACTCAAATACAAAAAGGAATACACTGTTAATAGTTTAATATAAATTGAATTAAAAAATATTTTGCTGCGTGTAAGAAACTACACAATTTATAAAGTTCTGGAACTTCAGGAATAAGTCTGTAGTGATAGAGATCAGACCCATATTTGCTGGGTTAGATGTAATGGTGGGTAGCTGAGAAGAGATACTGAACATTTTTATTATGATGAAAACTTTCTACATATCAATTTGTTTGGAACTGCAATAGGTTTCTTGCCCACTGTTTCCAGCAACTGGGCTCTATACCAGGCAGCAGATATGACAAATCAAAGGTCTTCTGTATTCAAGCAGAATGTCAGAAACAAACATCTAATCATACAGTTACTATTCAGGTTAATAAATGCCATGAAAAGTGTTTAAAAAAAAAAGTTTCTTTTCAAATGTAGTCCTCCGACCAAAAATGTTGGCATCACCTGGAAACTAGTTGGAGATCCTGAATCACTGCACTCCAGCTTCATTGAATCAGAATCTGCAACTTAGTACAATGTTTAGCATGCATAAAAACACTATAATGTGACAAGTACCCTTTATGAATAAAAATTTGGGGTGAAATATAACTTCCTATAATGACCTCTGTTCACATCCATATCCAACTTTACTTCTTAGGTTCTAAAAACATGATCCTACATGTTGAACAATATAGGATGCTCAGAGCAATTGGTTATTTCTAGTGTGGGAAAAAATATTGTACCATATTCATGCATAATTTCAAAAATCTTATTTAATTGGTCATTTTTTCTTTGTTTTTCAAGATCCATTCTCCATCTTATTCCTTGCTCTGCCATGGGGATGCCGCATTTTAAGAACACAATCACTTAGGCTCCTTGCCCTTTGAAATCTGGTTAGATTTAGCCAATGAAAAAAGACCAGTTAAAGATAAGAAACTGAAAGATGGAATTAATGTAATTCTTTTCTGACTTCCATTTTCTCTGTGCTTGGGCACCAGGATCACGGCAATGACGCTTGTGTGTGTGTGTGTGTGTGTGTGTGTGTGTGTGTGTGTGTGTGTAATTCTGGCTACTATTGGACAACTTCTCTTCCAAGAGTCTTGCTTCCTTTTGCTTCTAGTAACAGCAGTTTACTCCCCGATCTCTTCAGAGCTAGGAGAGGTATCATTTTCTGATGTTGTTGGTCCATACTTTTCCCATTTTCTTAACGCTGCCCACAACTCTGCAAATAATCCCTTCATTGCTTATAAAGTTCCAAAATAATCTCTTTCCTATAAGAACTCTAACTAATACTTACATTTTTTCTTATTTCTTTGTATATTTTATGTTTTATATTCGCCCACCCAGAGCCCTGAGTGATTGAGTTCTTAGAATAGGGCCTCCTCATGGCACAGAACAGGGTGGATCTTGATAAACCAAGAAAGAATGACCAGTTTACGAGTTAATTCTCTTGTTGTTAATATAGGTTAATTAGAAAACATTATAAAATCATCTCGGATTATTTTCTTAGTATATATTATACATAATATATATACACATATATAACATAATTACACACACATTGATGTAGTAGGGACTACAGTAAATTTATTTGGGGACCACTGCTAACATCATTCAAGATTTATAAGTAACATATTAAAAGCGTTGCCCTTATACAGAAGCTATTATTCTATAAGAGTAACCGAGGTCACGTCCAGAGAGGTCTAATCAGTTAAAAGCCTATTCATATTTCTTTCTAGCATCTCTCTTATTTTTGTGACTGGCACCATCAATTGGTTGGTTATATTAACAAAACATTAAGTAAAGAGAGAAATAAAACATGCATAAATAACACAAGTGATTTATTTTAACTTAAAAGGTGTTGAATGTTGTATATTCATATATGTATTAATTGACAAAAACCTCAGCCTTCTCTCACTATTTGGGGTTAAGAAGATTAGCGCCAGACTTTCTCTCTCCCCTCCCTGCCAGGCGAGAGATTGCTGTATGTCTTTTGGGGAAAACTGAGTAATCAAAGTAAAAGATCTGCTAAAAAAAACAGGTGAGGCCCTCCTTCAATGGTTGTCAAGTCATTTCACCCTATAGTAAAACACAGGAATTCACTCAACTTGCAAATGGTGTATGCATCTAAGCAGTTTTTAGCTGTTTCTTTTTTTTTTTTAGAAATAAAATGAGCCGGGCTCGGTGGCTCAGCCTGTAATCCCGCACTTGGGAGGCTGAGGTGAGTGGATTGCCTGAGCCCACGGGTTCGTGACCTGCCTAGGCAACTTGGTGAGCCCTGATCTCTACAAAAAAAAAAAAAAAAGCTAGCTGGGTGTGGTAGCGCATCCCTGTAGTTCCAGCTACTTGGAAGGCTGAGGCGGAAGAATCTGCGGAGCCCAGCAGGTCGAGGCTGCAGTGGCCGGGAGCGACCACTGCACTCCAGTCTGGGTGACAGAGTGAGACTCCAACTTAAAAAAAAGAAAAGAAATAAAATGATAGCCAAGGTTCAGCTCCTCATGTGAAAGAGGAAAGAACAAACAAAAAACTGTTAAGGTGGCAGAAAAGACTTAAAATAAAGGCAATGCTGGGGACAGGAAAACTTTAGAAACCAAAATTAATGTCATCAAATAGCTTAGGGTAAGACACTGGAAATAAAAATAAATCTTTGAAAATCTTATTCAGAAAAGAAATTTACGTTTTTGAAATTAAAATGCAATTGTGGTAATAAAATCTTAATAGACGATAATAAGAACATGTTTCAGAAAGAGAAAGTGTAGAAAAAAGATGTAGTGTGGGGCAGAAGAAAATTATTATTATTATAAAAATCTCTATATTTCACTCTTCAGTCAATGAGTTATTCTATAAATTCCTATTCTTTATTGGGCATTTTTATGTGTCTTCTACATAATTATATTCTCTGTAGTTAAACATTTCCTACATATCAGTTCTTCTATAATTACTTCCTAAAGTTGTCAGGGAAGACTTGATATGTTCTCCTATTTAGATATGAGAATATCATTGCTATTTTCCCAATTCCCATTTTATTGACAGTGTTCTCCCTGCTCCTGAAAGACAAAACATAATTATAAAATAAATGCCAAACTGATAAATTTTTGTTATTTTTCTATTTTTTAATCTCATGACTGCCATCTTGAGCTATTCTTTCTTAGAGAAGAATGGTCATATCTGTATGTAGAACCTGGTTTAGACCGCCCACATAAGAATTCTTTGCATATATTTACTCCTGATAGTACCAGGTCATAGCCAGTGAAACCTCCTGACCTATTTATTTTTTCTGTAAATTATTTTTTTCTATCAATATTATATTATTTGCTATTTTAATTGAGATAAATACTCTTGATTACTCTTTAATCTAGGCAATCTGTTAGGTGAGAAAGGACTAGGTAGAATGTCTTATTACATATGACAAATAGTTTTATACATCTCTGGCAAAAGGTACTAAATGATTTCATTATTTATTATAGGTTTTGAAAGGCCATGCTTTTTCACCTGATATTATATTGGGTATATGTACATGGGAAGATTTATCCAAGTGACTGGTGAAAAAGTATTTTAACAAAAATGAGTGACAAAAAAATTACAACTTAAATTAAATGTGCTCAGTCTATAAGCCCTTTGTCATTCTGTCATCTTTTTTATTCTATCATTAGAGTCATGATTCACATTTGCTGAAATATGAGGAACACACAAAATACAAAAAGGCAATCAAATGGAGTCTAGATGATTAATAGAATGTAAGGCCTTTTATCGGGCTAACATGGCTGGATTATAAAATGTCATGAGAAGACAATTGCATGACATATGAAAGAAGATGATTATCAAGCTAGAAAAATATTGAAGATAATTCTTAATATTTTGACCTTTGCACAGCCACAAAAAAAAAGAAAAAAAAAAAAGAAAAAGAAAAGACAGCCCTGAACATTTTCTTTCTCCTAAATTGGAATATGTCATCCAAAGGGTCTATTATCTCATGACTTTGTACTTTTATTAAAAAATCATGCTAGACAGAATCAGACGCACAACCAAATAAGAAGTTATTTTTAAACATGAAGAGATGTTGAGAATGTTTTAAACTTCATTATAAATGAATACTTTAAAGATGTTATTTATGCACAATTTTGTTCTTATTTTAAGAGAAAAAGTAAAATAATTATTCATAGTCATTCAGTACATACTCATCATTTTTCAGAGAGAAAACCAAGGCTAAAAAAGAATAAATGATTTTCCAGAAGTTGCATAGTAAGTTAGCAGGAAACACTTAAACTTGGTCCCCCGTGTCTCAGCCAAGGCTTATTTCTTCTAATGTGCTTGCTTCCCAAATATTTTCAGCATTGTACACGGATTTATTTTTAGAACTAAAAGAATATAGAGGTCATTCTGCAGAATAACAATTGTAATTTTAATATTTGTTGATTAAAATTGTCATTAGCTGCAATGTCATTCATAGTATCATTCCATACTTATGGATTAAAAGAGATAAAACATGGACTTAAGGAACACATTTTATGAAACATAAAAGCATATGAACAGTACATTATAATACTATAACATCATAACTTCTAATGGCTTTAAGGGTTAAGAAGAAAGAGTAGAGGAATATAGAAGAAGTAACAATCAAGGAGTCTCAGGAGTAGCTTCATGAAAAAGAAGGAAAGGGCATTTCAGCAAAAGTACAGGAGCATTGGAGAGCAAAGTGCAATTGAGATCTACATAGTATAACATGGAGAGTCATAGGAGATCAGGCTGGTGAGACAACACAATCTATGTTTAAAGGGCACTCTATGCAATACATAATAATAAAGATGTCTATCTGAAGGCAATGGGAGAATGATGGAAGAATTCTGAGAAGGGGAGAGTAAGATCATATTTGGATGTAAGAAGCATCACACTCATGACAGAGTAGAACAAGATTAAAGGTAGTTGAGAGGAAGTAAAGATTATGATGAAAAGACTGTTAAACATCTTCAAACAGGGTATAGTGAACATCCAAATTATCACAGTAGATACCAGTTAGGACATGTAGAATGAACAAATATTTAAAGATTGTATAAACAAGTTTAACCATGAATTGATTTTTAAGGTAAGTGAAGTAAAGAAAATGTACTAATCAATTAATGTTTGCAAGTGAGATGAAATTTATTTGGTTATTATAAATATAGATTGTTGTTTCTCCTTGAATAGAGATCATTTCCCAGGAATAATACAGTGTGATAAGGATTTAAAATGCAAACTCCTACAGAATGTTGATATCAAATGAACAGCAAAAGAGAAATTCACAGGACAGACTGAAAAGTGGCCAGAGGTGCAACATAAATGGGAAATGAAAATTATCCCAGAAATCAAGGGAGAAAATAAGTTAGAAAACAAAACTGGTCAGTAGGGCAAATGCTGCCATGAGATCAGGAAAAAAGAGTCTTAAAAATACTCACTGGCTTTCCATACCAGAAATTTAATGAGAATATTTTCAGAGACCCAGAGAGGTAAAAATTCAGATTAAAGTAAGTCTGAATAACAGAACATACTGGATTCAGTACTAATAGTATAGGCTATTCTTTTCCAGAATGTTTGGAGAAGAACATAAATGGAAAGCACAAGAAATTCAACACCAAAATATGATTTTTTTTGTGTGGATGGGACGATTTTCAACATATTTCTATGTAGATAAAAATATTAGAAGTTATTTGATGGAATAAGGATACTGAGTATTTGAAAAGAGGATAAGATCCAAATCAAAGATAGAATAATAATTTTTTGGTATGTCTGAATATCACCTTCTCTGATTTGAATAGATATTAGGATGCTTGAACATACAGACAAAATCAAAGGTAAATATGTTTAACATAAGAGTATTGATAACTGATAGGCACTTTGTGACATTAGGAGCAAATGTGAAGGAGATGGAGATAAGGTAGCATATTGGAGAATAATAAGAAAGAGTAAGAAATAGATGTCCTAGGAGTGAGATATGAAGAGTAGGAATCTGTATGTCATTTCCATCCAAGTCTTGTGATTCTGGAGGTGCTCACATGGTGAGTGAGGCCATATGTTTGAATAGTGTGTTGTACTTATTTTAATATTCGTAGGCCCAAGCCAATTAACACAAATTTACATTGTTTCAGAAATAGAAGCATTTCAGTGTAGTTTTAATTTGCATGTCTTTGATGACTAGTGAGGATGAGCACTTTTCATGTATCTGTTGGCTGCTTGTATGTCTCCTTTTGAGAAGTGTCTATTCATATCTTTTGCCCACTTTGTAATGGGGCTGTTTGTTTTTTGTCTTTTCAGCACGTTTGAATTCCTTGTAGATCCTAGATGTTAGACCTCTGTCAGACATACAGTTGGCAAATCATTTTTCCCAGTCTGTGGGCTGTTTCCCCGCTCTCTTAATGATTTCTTTGACTTTGCAGAAGCTTGTCAATTTGATGAGGTCCCACTTGTCTATCTTATCTCTTATGGCATGGGCACTTGGGGTTTTGATCAGGAACTGGTTGCCAGTTCCAATTCCCATAAGGGTGGCTCTTGCATTCCAGTCAGGATGGCTATTACCAATAACTCAAAAAACGACAGATGCTGGAGAGGACGTGGCGAAGAGGGAGCACTTCTACACTGTTGGTGGGAGTGTAAACTAGTACAGCCTCTGTGAAAAACAGTATGGCGATTCCTAAAAGATCTAAAAATTGACCTTCCATATAACCCCACAATCCCCCTACTGGGAATATACCTGGAAGAACTCACATCACTCTGTAAAAAAGATACCTGCACACATGTGTTTATCGCAGCTTTGTTCACAGTAGCAAGAACCTGGAACCAACCGTTTTGCCCATCGAAAGAGGACTAGATTTTAAAAATGTGGTTTATATACATGAGGGAATATTATACAGCCATAAGGAAGAACAAAATCATGAACTTCTCAGCAACCTGGATAGACTCAGAGTCTATAATACTGAGTGATCTTTCACAGAAACAAAGAACTGAGTATCACATGTTCTCACTCATCAGCAGACCTTGAGCAATTATAGTAATACCATAAGAAAAGGATTGTCAGTAGCAGGAAACTGAGGCGAGGGGGGCGTTGGGGTGGTGGTGGGGGGACCGGGATTGGCAGTAGTAGGAATCTGTTCGTGGAAGTGGGGGCACAAGTGTACCTGCATAATGAACATTTGTATAACTAACTCTGGATTGTACCCCACATCTTTAAAACAAAGCAAAACAAAAATTTTAAAAAAGGGGGGGAAAAGATGCCTGGAACCTAAGAATATTTCAATACAAAATAAAAGAAAGACAGAAAGAAATAGAAGTATTAATCACCCACAAAGGTTCATCTCAAATATGCAAGTTAAAAATTAAATGTAAATTTTGTGGCACCATATTTAATTGGATATTCATTTTTTAAGTATCAAATATGTACATAATACTAGTCTGGAAGGCAGTATAGGAACATTTTAAGAAATTATCTTTACCTCCAAGATTCTTAGTCTCTAGAGTAGCTCATAATACAAGAAGTTACAGATAAGAGAGTATATAGTTGTCAAAATTCATAACTGAACTGCTAATTCTATTGGCATAGAAGTTAAATCAAACTTGTATAGATATTAATTTATTATTATTAGGCTCCATTGTCTTTGTGTGTTTAAATCAACTTAAATCAATCTATAGAGTATGAGTTGAGATCTTTGGCTTAAAGTACCCTACATTATAATTTAGAAAAAAAAAGTAAATGTACCCACATTATTTTTAACAATAGAAGGCAATAACCGTCAAATGATAAATGGCAGGAATAAAATATTTACAGTATGCTCTGGATAATGTTGGAATAGATAATAGTTGATAAAATATTAAAAGTGTTTAATGTTTAATGAGAAAAGGCAGACACATAAGTAATTAGATAAAAGAAGTAGAGATTTGAAAAAAAGAAAAAAGAGAAGAGTCAGGCCCAATGGACAAAACCTTATCATTTAAGACTACAGACCACAGATGTATTAAATGAATGAATTCCCAGGTGTAAACTAAGACTGCATTTGCAATGACCCTTGTCCTTGAGTAAATACTGCATTCCATATTGTCATTCCTCCCACTGGAGAAAAGGTACAGAATGGAGTAAGTATGAAGACAGTACTAGGAATCATTGAATAATAAATAATTAGACAAGTGCCAGCAAGGGAAGGAAGAATTTGGAGCACTATTTGGTGTGTGCCTCTTAGAATTAGAAGAAAGTTGAAGGGAAGGCAGCATGAGCGGGGCAGCATCATCCAGGACTATGACAGAAACAGGAAACCGTTTACACAACAGTAATGCACTGGCAATACCCAAGCATATGGTACAGTTTAGAAGAGTGAAAAATATGACTGATTAGGTACAAGTAGAATAAACAATGAGTGGCTTTTAAAGTTAATGAGAGGAAATTAGATTTAAAGCAATCAAAATTAGGAAGTCATTAAAATATGTTGTTTTTTGTTTTGTTTTAGTTGTAGTCTCACTCCGTTGCCCAGACTAGAGTCCAGTGGCATGCTCAGAACCACCCAAGCATTGACCCTCTGGGCTCAGGCAATCCTTCTGCCTCAGCCTTCCAAGTAACTGGAACTACAGGCGCACGCTACCTCGCCCGGCTGATTTTTTTAATTTGTTGTAGAGATGAGGTCTCGCCAAGTTGTCCGGGCTGGTCTGAAACCTGTGGGCTCAGGCAATCCTCTTGTCTTGGCCTCTCAAAGTGCTGGGATTACAGGCTTGAGCTACTGTGCCTGGCCAAATAAAATATTTTTTAGTAAGAGAGTATTAAAAACAGCACTGTCAGAGAATCTACCCAGATTTAGTGTGGAGAAATATTTAAAAGTAATTAACTCCAGGAAGATTAAAATATTTCTTAGGATAAATTGAATCCAGATGGAACTGCAAAGACAGAAAACAGCTAGGAGGACAATTCACTAAAATATACAATCTTCTCTTCCTTGCTTTTTATGCTTCAGGAATAGAATTATGCTAAACCAATGTGAAACCTAAATTTATGCTAGATTATTAACATAGGTTTTTGGTTGACTTTTGAAGCATTATAATAAAATAAGAAAAAAATACCCACATAAATCTCATGGTGACTTTAGACTTTGTTTTAGTCAGGGTTCACCAGAGAAATAGAACCTATAGAATACATATAGAGAGAGGTTGAGATATTTGAGGAGATTTATTATTGGAATTGACTCATGAAATTATGGAGGCTAATGAGTTCCATAATAGATAGATGTGCCGTCTGCAAAATGGAGAACCAAGAACACTAGTATTGCAATTTAGATCAAGGTTGAATGCCTGAGGATTCGGGAAGCTGATGGCATAGCTCCCAATCCAAAAACTAAGGCTGAGAACTTGGAGCTGGGTAGCGGGGTGTTGGTGTAAGTCCTAGAGTTTAGAAACTGAAAACATTGATGTTTGAGGACAGGAGAAGATGGATGTCGTAGTTCAAGCATAGAGAGCAAATTCAACTCTTCTTTGCCTTTTTGTTTCATTCATGTTATCAATAGATTGGACAATGTTCACCCACAATCATAAACATGGATCTTCTTTATTCAGTCTACTAGTTCAAATGCCTATATCTTCCAGAAGCACCTACAGAAACACATCCAGAAATAATATTTTCCCAGATAGTTATGTTAACTCATAAAATTAATCATCATAGTCTTGATATGCTAAAATATCAGTTATCTCAGAAAATCTGCACTAAGCATTTAGTTTAAAATTTTTAATGAATAATGTTTATAAAATCAGACCTTTGATAAGATTAAATTATGTTTACAATTTGTTTAAGTATAAACATACAATAATTTCAATGCAAATTATTAACACCGAATAGGCTTCAAGAATATGTCTTGCAATTGACTGATGTCAGCTACTATATGACAACGAATTCATATATAAAGCTGGGTTATGTATGAAAACAAATGTTGTCTAAATTCATTATTCATCTTTTCCTCTCAAATAGTGGTCAAAAATCCTATAAAACTAAATTAATTAATTACTTTCTGTATTGTTAAATTCACATTTTATTTAAATATTCACCGAAGACAAACTCTCAGGTTGCTGTCAAGCTCAATGTATTTTTAGATGAGGGGAAACAAATATTATAGGTTTCTGGCACAAATAGACAAATTTAGATAATTACTTCTAGATATAATATGACTATGTACAACATTTAACTACAGTTGTTAAAAGGTCAGGATAGTTCTCATGATAAAGGGAAAGACTGACCTGGTAGTCAAAAGACATGGGTTTCTAACCTGGATCTGCTACTAACTGATTTTCAGTTAAAGTCACCAGATCTAGTTTTTCTTGTCAGGAAAATAGTGAGAAGAGAGAGATGATAGTACTAATATAATAACAACAATATAATAATTGATGGAAGTTTTGGTATAGCTAACATTTTGAGAGTTCACTATGTGTTAGGCACTATAAATTCGTCACCTATGTTATTTTCATCAATTTCTTTAACAACTAGAAGAGAAAGTGCTATTATTCCATTCTTATGTAGGAGAAATTATATTTCAGATAAGGAAACAAAGCTCAATAAATTATGCAAGTTTTCTAATATACATTAGATGGTAAGTGTTGTGAAGTATCATGTTTTATTACCCCATCTATGGCAGAATGACAATATCTAGGTAATACTAAAAAATACTTTAAGAAATGCTTTGTATACTATAAAATATGTTGCAAATGAGACACTACTATAAAATTATTGTATTGTACTCTATTGTAAATGCCTCATGGAAAATTCCAAGTCTAATTAGTCTTTCTGTTACAACGATACTTTTCATCACAAGTACTAACCACATTTTTCTTAAATGAAAAAAGGAAGGGAATAGAGAAATGGAGCATATTAACATGAAGCAGATAGTAAGGAATACCTATAAAGTTGAACTATATGAATGTGCTATTTTATGAGACAAAATGGTTGGTAATATGCAAATTCGTATGGCTCAAGTGACTGCAAATAGCACAACAAAACTTTACTCAAATTTTTATCCTAAATTGAATAAATTATTTTATTTAAGGACAAGTGCACTTTGTCTTCTGATGTCATAGTCAATGTTGGATATTGGGGCAATTATCTTGTTCACTGTAACACTCCAAAACACCGTGGCTTAATACAGCAATGTTTTATTTATCTCAATTTTGCCTTGAACTCAGAAATTCCATACTTTCAAAATTCTACCTGAAAAATTAACAGTTCTTTCATTAGTATGTCACTCTTTTTCATACCTTATAATATCTATGTCTAAAAAGAAAGCAAAAACAGTTGATGCTATCTACAGCCTGCCTAAAACTACTGCAAGACAAATGTGTATTTCATATATATTTTGTATTTTTATTTACCACTGATGACACTTTACAATTTTTTCCTCTGACTACAAGATATAGGTCTCCCTTTCTGTGACTTATAGTAGTAGTTTTCTCTCTGTTCTTTCAGCCATCACTAACAATCACCTTGCTAGTCTCTTATCTCCACTACTGTGACCCAAAGCCACCACTATAATCCTGATTTAGGGTATCTAGTCTTCTATTTCCATGTAATAAACCATCCAAAATTATTCTGGCTTAAAACTTTGTGTGTGTGTGTGTGTGTGTGTGTGTGTGTGTGTGTGTGTGTGAATTCTGCATATGGCCAGCTGGTTCCTCTGCTGGTTTCTCCTGGACTCCCTCATGTGCTGCATTCAGTTGGAGTATTGTCTGAGCTGGATGGTTCAAGGCCACACTCATGTCTGTCCTTTGGTGCATTCTGTCTGCTTGGATGCCTTAATATTCTTCTATATACTCAGTCTATTATAATTTTCCTCTCTGCCTTCTCACTGACATTTAAAACATAGGAGTATTTTTCTTGAATTTACCTATACTGAAAAGTACTAAATGATTTATTCAAGTAGATTTCAAAGGAGGTGACACTGCTTTTCATGAACAACTTTGAATATTTGTGGAGGCATTCATATCTTCTAACAGAGATGTTCTTGAGAATTTATACATAACAACGCATAGTTTTAAAATATATACTACTTTCTGCTTATTTTGAGTTTCAGTTATGCAATGTATTGACATTTTATTAAGAGATAACTAATGTACAATAAAATGTTTTAAATTACATATACAATTTAATGAGTTTTACAAATGTGTAGCCATAGAACCACCAACAAAATCATAGATAAACATAGCCATTACCTCACAAAAGTGCCCTCATGCACCTTTTTATTTATTTTTTAAAATAATTGTCTTTCCCCATCTCTGGTCCCTGGCAACTACTGATCCACTCTCTGCACTTCAGTCTTATCAAAATGTTTGCCATTTTGTGACTCACAATGTTTTTGGATGGATAAGATACAGCATGTCTGTTGTGGTGAAAAAAAAAAAAGTATCAGGAACAATCTTAAGAAACATGCCTAAAGTTTTGACTTTACCTCAAAGGCAGTCATAAGTGGATTTTTAATAAGCAAAATTCTTGATACAACTTTAATTTTCTAATCTTTTAGAAGTAGGAGAGAGAATTGATTGAAAACCCATGAGACTAGAAGTAGGGAAACCAGTTAGTTCAGATGAGGAATAATAAGACCTGAACTAAGCCAGTAACAGGAGTGAAGGAGTGGGTATAGGGCTGAGAGGTATTTAGCAGGCAGTTCTAAGCTGAAACTGAAGAATGATGGAATGTCAAGTGTGGGCATATGGGGATTAATATAGGGTCATATTCAGAATTTTAGTTTCAAAAACTAGATAGCAGAGCTTTTAACTACAAAAGTAAACAGAGAAGCAGAATTGAGGTACAAAAAAAGGATGATGGAGTGAAGCTTTGATCATATTTAGTCTGAAGTATCTGTGAAATATTCAGGTGAAAATATCTAATTATTTCCAAGACCAAGAAAAATGTCTAGATCAAGGTTACAGATTTGGAAGTCATGAGTATATATTGAAAGCAACATAATTTGCAGTCCTATTCCACTAACTAAATTTGGACAAAATGCATTTACTCTACTGTATTTTTTCTTGAAGTTAGAAATAGCCTTCTTCTGTAATATCTGAACTCTTCTTTCCATTTTTGCTTGCACTTACCTTTTTCAGGCTTTGATTATTTCCAACACATAGAACATCATAACTTCCTCCCTTAAATCTCTCACCTAACACAGCTTAAATACTGCTGTAACTAGCCTTTACCCCTGTTCCTCTGTTTGCCTAAAAGGCTCTTGTACTATTAATTACTTGTAAAACTGCTATCCATTTTACAAGATCCAATCATTAAAAAAAAAAATTCTTCATTGAACTCCTTTCTGATTCTATTCCTATACACATGCAATGTCTACATTCTATTTTTAACTATTGTCTACTCTTTGATATCTATTTTCTAGAGAAAATAAAACATACCTATCACTTTAAGATAGAGAACTTATAATAAAAAAATTGGAATTTTAAAATTGTCATTACACATTCAGATAAGATGGAATAATGGCTCAGAATGAGAAAAATTAAGCATGAGTATAAAAAAGAATAGTGTAGATAAAAATAAACTACTCAACATAGGACCTATGAAATGAACTGAATTTATAATGCATGGTTGCATTACAGAAGAATCTGCATTATAAAGGAAAGAATGCTTAGTCTAATTAATAATGACTCTATTAAGCCAAATAAATCTTTGGGATCATAAACAACATATTATGTTTTTTTATAACTTTAAAGTTCAGCTCACCTTTCCCTCATAGATTATGAAAATGCATTAAGATAGATGATCATTTAGAAGCCATCACGACATAGAAAGTAAATCAAAAAATCATTTTCAATGTTTCTTACTGAAATCTCATAGCAGTATTTACAGCTGAATAAAGCCTTAAATTTTTTCCTAAAACATAGTGGTACATATTTTAATACATTACAGGAGACTTGTAAATTAATGCTGTTCTACTGGCCCAAGACTTGAGAAATTTAGGCCTGATATTGAGAAACTATTTACCATTCACCAAGTTACATGGGTTAATTATTGTATCTTTTTGTGGTTTAAGTGTGCACTAGATACTAAATCCTATTCATTACTATTTATTTTTAAATACCCATGGTGAGCATTGACTTTTCCTTTTACAGAGATGATGGAAACATCAATGAAAAAGTTAAAAATCAGACACTTCTAACATTTGGCAACTGCATTCACTTGTTATTTCAGGGGGTATTCTTGGGCATCCTCCCTGAGATGCCCCCCAGAAGACCTCTGAGCAAAGTTGATTTCTTTGTGCCTGATACTTTGGACAAAGAAAAAATACAAAGCCTATTATGGCTTTATCATTTGCACTTGTTTCTTTAGTTCTGACTATAGTACCCTACATATTTCTCTCTGTCTTCAAGTTCTTTTTGTTTTCATCTTCCTCTCAGGTTTATGACCAATTCCTTGTCTTGCTATTTATTTTTTTGAGTAACATTCAGATTGAAAATCTGATCTTAATCTATCATCAGACTTGCCTCAATTATCTACTTCATCTGTTTCCCTTCTCCTTCTTACTTCCCACACAATAAGAGAATTAACTGCTTCTCTCCTTGTACACGCGAAGTTGACCTGGAAATGTGATGTTGAATTACACTATCCCCACTCCCACGAAACGACATAGAATTTGGACATAAAAAATCATATCAGAATTAACCTATAAAATCAACACATAGTAGATAAAATCAAGGATATGGAGTGAACTCAAGGAAAAAGTCATTTTCATGCATTTTGTTAGAAAATTATATATACTTAATTAGAAACCTTTTAGCAGTGGCCTTCTACCTGGTTTTCAATGACTACACCCTTTTGTTTACAAAGCCAACAAGTAGTTATAATGGTATTCTTCGCATTTGATTTTTGTCAGATGCCATGAACTTTTTCTAACGTAGGTAATATAGTTGATTGTATTTCTACTCTGGGACTAGGGCTTCAATTCACCTAGTTGCTTCTACAGAAAGATCATCACCTGATGATGACTCTCCTGTTGCTGTCTACTAGTCAATAATGAGGTGTTATTGTAGTCTCTATGTCTGTTGGGGAGAAATTGTTCCATACCTGCTTCAAATACTGTTTAGTTTCACAAACCCTTGTAAAGAAACTCTCTGGGCATGGTGGTGCAAGCCTGTAATCCCAGCACTTTGGGAGGCCGAGGCGAGAGTATTGCCTGAGCCTGAGGGTTTGAGACCAGCCTGGGCAACATGGTGAGACCTCGTCCCTACAATAAATCAAAAATTAGCCGGGCATGGTAGCGCACGCCTGTAGTTCCACCTACCTGGAAGGCTGAGGCAGAAGGATCGCCTGTCTCAGCAGGTCAACACTGGGGTGGCCATGAGTGTGACACTCCACTCTAGCCTGGGCAACGGAGTGACACTCCAACTCAAACAAACAAACAAACAAACTTGAAGAAGGTAAAGCAGTTGCATGTATTGTTTGTGAAATTAATATTGCCAGTGCTGTAGAGAGCTGGGGACAAGGATTGATAGAGATATTGGGGATTGAGGAATTGCCCTATGTTCTGGCTTATCTACTTTACTAGGAACAACATGTCACTTTTTAGGCTTAAAGTGTTGGATCATGTGAATTGGCTTCTTTTTCTAAATCAGTTCCTCTTCACTACCTATTGTTCTTTCCTGTGAAGACCTTCCCTCTCTTCCCCCCCACCACACACTCATTTCTTAGATTTTGTCAACTTTTCTTGTTTAGGTAATAACATCACAGCTTCCTTCAGGTACTCCCTGTTTTACAAGTATTTCAGCCTCTTCAATCTGCTTCTATCTATTGTTTTTATGCTATGAAGATGATGTATCCATCCAGTGCTATTGGCTTTCTTGGAGGTGGGAAGATGAGTTTTGTCCAACAGGGAAGCGAGGAACAAGGCCAAACATTGTGGGAAGGCCAGTGTCTCTCCCTTGGAGTGTGACTGTATTAACTGAAATTTTTGAATATTCTTTATTTTCTGAAGATTAATTTTCTCTTCCAACCCCTTTTCTCTTACACCTTCATCTTTAGGTGAGAAATCCCTCCTGTTAACATAATGCAGATTCCATTTCTGACAAAGCAGTGACTGTGACTTTCTTTCCTTAAAATAACATTTCTCCTTTACAAAACCTTCTTAGGAGGATTACAAAATCTCCTTGATGATAAGAAACCGTACCACACCCAGATGCTTTTCTTCAGTAACTAAATTTCTCTCCAACCAGAGTATAAGTCAGATAAAGAAAAGGTAGGAGGTGAGCTATGACTGTCAAATGGCACCGGGACATGAAGCCTCCCGGAGTAGCTACGCCCTCTCACAGAATAGCAAAGGGGTTTTGAGATGGAGCTTCCCCAGGGGGATATTCAGAGAAGTGATCCTCAAGCAACGGATGCAAGTAAAATGGCCTTTGGTGACGGACTTTGAAAGATATGCAGCATCACAGTCACCTTTGAGTCCGTAAGGCCAGCATAAATGCCAGTGAAGACCATTAGGCCCAACTTCTTGATGGGGCATAGCAAGGTCATACTGCAGAAGCGCATGCAGGGTGGGAGACACTGTTGCAGTTAT
The DNA here is from genome assembly GCA_963574415.1 of Tarsius wallacei. Classification (NCBI taxonomy): domain Eukaryota; kingdom Metazoa; phylum Chordata; class Mammalia; order Primates; family Tarsiidae; genus Tarsius; species Tarsius wallacei. Next base: position 16,834 of record CAUYQG010074155.1, read on the forward strand.
TTTTGGAAATACAATCTGGGACACATGACATCCCTGCTGGGTTCTGTCCAGATCCCTGACCCACAGAATCTATGTGCATAATAAAATGGTTGTTGTTTTATAGCGCTAAATTGTGGAGTAGTTGGTCATGCAGCAATAGATGGCAGCCTATGAGACAACTGCTGCTGCAAGGTTTACTGCTGCTGCGGGCAACATTCAACAGCTGACTGAGATAGCCCAGCTGAAGTGTTCACAGCTTGGATTCAATGAAATGAGTTCCAGGATGCTCTAACTTTGGTAAACAAAATACAGACCTTATTTGAATGTCACAGAGGCCAAAGTCATGGGAAAAAACAGATGGTTCTAAGTGATTTTGAGGTTCCTTTATTCAGAGTCTCATATCCCTCCATATCTACTATGCTACCTTATCAAGAGAGAGAAACCAAGTAAGGCCACTAGGCACGGTGATACTGATCTTTGCCCTTGATTAAGCTTCCGCTTTATTATTATTTCAATGGGAAATAGTGGAAGATAGTCTGTAAAATTATGATATTTGTAGAAAGAGTAATGACATTTCTGTCTGCTCGCTCATTTTACTTGTATTTTATCAGTGTGGGAAGAACACGATCTTTAAAAGCATGTATTAAAAAGTACATTCTATTATGTATATTCCCACCAGCAGTGTAAAAGTGTTCCTTTTTCTCCACATCCTCGCCAGCATCTGTTGTTGCTTGTTTTACTAATGATGGCCATTCTTACTGGGCTTAGGTGGTATCTCAATGTGTTTTTAATTTTCATGTCTCTGATGATGAGTGAGGCTGAGCTTTGCAACAACTTGGATGGATTTAGAGTTGATCACACTCAGTGAGTTATCAAAGAAACAAAGAACAGAGTACCATATATTCTCATTCAAAGCAGATCTTGAACAATTATAATACTATAAGAAAGCAATTGGCAGTAGTGGGAAACTGTCAGGAGAGTGGGGGTAGGATTGGCAGTTGATGGAAACTGCTAGGGCTGCTAGGGGAGGGAGGGGCATACCTCATCAACAAGGGTACCTGCATAATCAACACTTGTATACCTAACCCTGAATTGTACCCCACATCTTTATAATAAAAAAGTACATTCTAATTCATTTCTTCACAATCTAGCCCAACACCCCTTGCCACACAAACAATTGAACCTCTTACTTGAAAAGTCCCCAAGAAGCCAACTAATTAAACTTGATGTCACATGTAGCCACTCTGTAGCAAAGCAATATATATGTATGAGTTTATATGTATTTATTTATATACATGTATATACGGGAAACTGAGCATATGTATATGGATCTATGCATAAATATAGATATATGCACATATATACCAATGTCTTAATATATATGCCTACATATGTTAGTATATACATATATATGATTTCTCTTTGAATTTTTTTTCTTATCCTAAATATAAATTTTTTGGTTTAATCTGAACAAATATTGCATACTTTGTTATTTAGAGTCTATCTTTGAGAAATTGATACATTCTTTTTGTACTTATTAAGTCAAGATTCTGGCCATAAAATACTCCAAGCTGTGAGGGATTAAGTAAGACAAGTTTTTTTTTTTTTTTGAGTTGGAGTCTCACTCTGTTGCCCAGACTGGAGTGCAGTGGCCGCTCCCCCACTGCAGCCTCGACCTGCTGGGCTCCGGCAATCCTTCCGCCTCAGTCTTCCGAGTAGCCAGAATTACAGGCACGCACTACCACGCCCGGCTGATTTTTTGATTTATTTTAGAGATGAGGTCTCGCCAAGTTGCCCAGGCGGGTCTGTAAGACAGGTTTTAATACAGCTTCAATTTTTGCCTATGATATTCCAATATCCAAATGCATCTCTTTCTACTATGACTGCACAGTATCCAAACAGTTCCAGAGAATATAGAAGAAACATAAAAAGGGGTTCTTTTCAATAAGCAATGCACATTGTTTTGCCTTCTAGTAAATCAAGACTACAGAGCTATATGGCAAACATGAAACTTTCACTAATTTTCACCATCATCCAGAATACCTATGGTATTTATGAAATCTTTTTATGCATGTGTGTATGTGTATGTATATGCACAATGTATATCTTTTTATGCATGTGTGTATTGTATATGTGTATGCACAATTTTGTATAATTAGTTATAATATAGCAACCTTCTCTTTGTTTCAGAAACAAAGATTTTTTTGAAATTAAATTTTATATTTTTGAAAATTAAGTATATAATTAGATATACTGTATATAAAACTACCTACAAAAATTGCTTTTGTTTCAGACTGAAAAGTGTTGTGACAATTGCTCTATACTAAAAGTTGCATGAATGCTTCATATTTTTAATGGTCAAGCAGTGTAGTGGTTAATAGCACCAGTCTGGGTTCATAAACCAACGTTTTTCCTATTTTTGGCATAATATCAGGGAAGTTAATTAACCTGTGTGAGTTTTAGTTTCCTTCTCTGTAAAACAATCATAATAATAACTCTGAGGATCAAGACTGCATGTATATAAAGCTTTGAGAATTAAAGGAGCTAATTCATGTACAGTGCTTAGAACAGTGCCAGGATACATGGTACACATTGAGTAATATTGTGATTATTAGTATTATCATTCATATAGAAATACATAATATTTACTTTAACAGTTTATTGTCATGAGCATCTGGATTGGTTCCAGCTGTTTGCTGCTGCAAGTACTACTCCAATGGGTATGTTTTTATGCACATTTTTCTCATTTATGTTCTTAGTATTTATTTCTTAAAGTAAAATTTTGGAGTGAAATTAATGTATATTTTAAAGGCCTTTGATCTAAACGGTCAACTTGCCATCCAATTTTTATCTCACGAGTAGTGTACAAAATAAGAAATTGCAGTATTTCTTGATGTAAAATATTTTAAAGTAATTTCCAAATGGTTTCAGCTTTGTTGTTTTCAATGTGACAATGTTGCAATGCTGCTAACTCATTTATTTGCAAGTAAATTATTCATTTTGTCGATGATTGTAAAAATGTTTTTTAATTCCAGTTAATTGTGCTATATATGCCTCTCAATACATACTTGAACCAATCCACTCATAGTTAGTTATTATTGGATCAGGATGAAGGGTTTACTTTAAATTTTACCTAAACCAATAATAACCGACAAGTAAATCTACTGCCAGAAATCTCACAGAATCTGGCATCCCATGGTTAAACAATGCACTTGTAGTTGTTACATGTTGTTGAATTGATTCATCCCCCTAATTCCTTTGTTCCCATGGGTGCCAGGGAGCTATAGATACTGATTTTATCAAAGATTTAACCTTCAGGATGCATTTACTACAATTAGAGTAGCAGCATGTGCTGCTGCTGCTTCTCTTCCTCTCCTCTTCCTCCTTCTCCTCTCCTATCTCCTCTTCTTCCTTTATTCTTTTTTGTGTTTGAAAACAATTTTTTACTCCAATCAACCAAAATATAAATTATTTGAAAACATCTTCAGATTCAGTTTACAGCAACAGAATAACTCAATATGAACTGATGTAAGACTAAAATAGCCTAAATATTATTCTTATTACTGGACTTTTACTTTGCTTGATTTAGTGGTCATCAAAATTTTTAAAGTAAGTTAACCATTTTATGTCAAGGCAGAGTGTATCTTCACTTGAAAGAAACATCTTTAAAGGAAGAAAGAACCCTTAGATAGTCATTAGCATGAGTTGAATTGGAAAATATACACTCTTTCTGGTGTCTTCGTGTTCTGCTTGCTGCCAGGTGCTAGAACATCTGTTCCGGAAGTTGTTGATGTCGCCCAGCAGCAGGGGAAGGACACTTGATATTCCAAAATTGATTTTATTCTTTATGATGTGGATGTCTGCCTCGGTGCTCTTGCAGGAGGACTTAATGGAATTTTATAGATTTTTTTAAAATGTAGACACATGCTTACATTTTCATGCACTCTGTTTGCCAGAGGTTGAATTGTCAGGGTAAATAGGAGGCTAATAGGGGGCAACATTGTATTCTCTGTGCCTAAAGTAAAGGAACTAGTCAGAGACCTAACAATTAGTGGTTACTTGTGCATGTCAGAAGCTCTAGCAAACATGCAGTCAATTATTAAATGGGTTTTGCCCCAGGTGAATGTACTTCAGTGTAGGCAATATGAAATTGCAATCAAGCTGATCAAATGCACTTTTTTTTTTTTTTGCTGAGGAGCAAAATAGGGACTTGGTAGAGAACTGTATCTGCAAGCTAAACTGAAATGATCATCAGCTTGACATGAATAAATTACTTTTTTTCCCTGAGAAGAAACCATCAGCTCAGCATGAATTAACTCTTAAGGTTTGTCAGGAGTTTCAGGTTAAACCCATTAAAATAGCTTATGTTACTTTTACACTGTTACTGTTTTATATAAGAAAAATAAAAGAAAAGATTGCCTGCCATCTGGCAGCAAGCCACTGACTTTCATTCTCTTCTCTTTTGTCTCCTACACGCTCGACTGTCCTAATAATCAGCATCATTTAAATGAATCGCTGACTCTTTATTGACTGACCTCAGAACTTGGTCAATTCTTACTAGATTGAAATCATTAATTTAGGAAGTGTACGTTGTAGTTGAGTCCAAATCAGATTCAAAACATGAATAAGGACAGTAATAACATCCCTGCCTTCATTAGAATCCATCAAGTCTGAATTGATTAATAAGGTTCTATTAGTAAAAACTAGAAAAAATAGCACTTAAATTCAGAGAAAATGAGAAACGATGCAAGAATAGTTCAGTAATAGCCAAAGTTTTACCTGGTGAAACACAGAGAGAAAAAAACCCAGCTGCCAACTTCATATAGTACTGATTCTATATAGGACTGTAGAAGAATTATGCCACATAATGGAACCATAGAAATTTCCTGATTCAAAAAGAAGAAAGTGAATTCACATTTGACTTGCTTAAGCATTTTATATGTTAATGAATTAAAAAATGTAATGATGATATCATAATCTTGTTCTCTTAGCTCCACCTGAGTGACAGTTTTGCTGTCTGAATTATGAGAATTTATTTTGTTAAGGAAAATCTCTTAGCTAGTAACAAAAATTGATTTTAGCCAAAACTAACATGAATAAAATGGAATAGATGCTCAATCAGTGAATTTTTAAGCTTAACCTTTTTTAATGGTAAATATCAGAGAAAGCCATGACTATTATTTTTTTCTCAGAACTGGAAAGGAGACAAACAAGATTTTATGGCTGAATATTTTAACATTCACCTCTGAAATTCATGTCATGTTTGAGGTGCTACATCAAGCACAGTGACCAGTAAATCCAAGAATTTATTTCATAAAGAATAAAAACATAGGAATACTTTAGAATATGATATAGAAGTTTAAAGAAAGAATATTTCAGTTTCTGATTTATGCAAACAAACAGAACATGCTTTTCACCATATTAAAAAATTTTTAAATCAATAACCAAAACAAAGCAATCAAATACTGAAATTATAATCAAACCTCAATAATTTTATTGTAAATTAATTGATTTATTATAAATTCAATTTCCAGTTTCTAACATCATAGGCTTAAAAAACAAGAATTTTTAACAAAATGCAGCTATATTCGTGTTAGTAAGTACTATAACTTATGTCATGAATTTAAAAAAACCAAAGAAAATTATTTTGGAAGCAGCATTCAGATTATTCCTGAAGCATTTTTTTCCTATTAGAAAGAGTAAATATTCTGATAATATTAATACATACATTTTACTTTAAAATGCAAATAATATACATCATGGAAAGAAATTTAGGAAAACACTGCAAGGAATAAAATTACAATCTGTAATCTTTTCTTTTACATGAATATAATCAGAAGTGATATTTAAGCTATTAATAACTAGTGAGTTTATTTGCATAATGAGGAACTTGACATTGCCCAATGAGAGGTCTGGTCTTCTAGGAGGTGATCTCCGGGTCCAGCTTGCATATTAGGAGTGTCTTGGTTTACTTGAGAGTTTTGGGTCATACTGGAGAGTCTTAACAATATGACTTTAAGTAGGGACTTTCAATAATACAGTATAAATTAACCTGAAGACTGAAGTCAAACATGTGGGCAATCAGTCAATTAGCTAATTCATCAATTGTGTCCGTATAAAAATCTCTGCACACTGAAATTTGGGGTGCGCTTCTCTGGTTGGCTATAATTTGTGCATATTGTAACACATCAATGCTGGGAGACTATCCTGCCTCCTGGGGCCTCAGACCAATGGAAGGTCCACATTTGGAAACCTCCTGGACTCTATTAACTTCTTGTTTGGACTGATCTTAATCTGTGCCCTTTCCCTGTAATCAACCATAACAGTGAGTGTAACTGCATTCAGTGTGTTCTGTGAACTTTCTGGTTAATTTCTAAAACCGAGGATGGTTTTGGAAATTTTTTGAATTTGCAGTTGGTGTCATAAGTAAGGTTAATTTTGGGAATTCTGCCATCTAACTTTGTAATTTGTCTAATCTCATCATAATTTCTAAATATACTACATGACTTACAAATGATATACTTTAATGTAAACCATCCATGAAATCAGCCTGACAGTTTCTAAATTATTGTTAATTGTTATCAATTGCTTATGTGATATATTTGGACACAGTTATCACTAGCCCAATAATATCCTGTCTGAGCTAAGCTTTGGTATATAGAACTACACTAAGCTCTTAAAAGATTTCTCTATTAAATCGATAGTCATTGTTTGACTTCAATTCTTAATATTAAGTTCTTTTAATAATCACCAGCATTACTCATCATAATCTATCCTTTCTCAACAAAACAAAACAAACAGCAATTGCATTAAAACATTTCTAGCACAAACAATATTGCCCATGATTTTTAAGTTTCAAATCTCTATCATCAACATTATCATATTGCATCGCAAATGTTTATGGGGCTGGGTAAAATATGAATCATGTTACTTGTGGTGTAGGGTTTAAAATTGAGACCCAATATTGTGTGTTGCCTTAACACTTGGTGAAACACATAAGGGCGTGAATGAAGTAACCATAAATTTTTCTTTCTGTTATCATAAGGTTCTTTAGCAAAATAGCACAGTTCTCACTTATTCCTGAGTTGCAGTTCTAGTTTACTGCCAACCTCCAGATTTATTCATAAAAGTCAATCACAACTTTGTGTGCAAACCAGGGGGCACCTCATCCTCTTGATACTACAAAGCTTGCCTCAAAGCTCTAGTTTTACACTCTGTTCCTGATTGAAGTCCCCATGGGTATATGCACCTATAAATCTTATCTGTTTAGTATCCACTGGTTGTATATGTAGTCATCCCCATAACTCTAAGGTGGGAATGCTTCCTCACAAACATGGCAAATAGGAAGTGATTAAATACTGCCCACTTAAATTTTAAATGATATCTCTGGGCCTGAGTTTCTCATCAGTTCTGTGAGGATTATAGTGATAATTACAGTATTAATATGGTTAAATATATATTTAGAATTGTGTGTGACATAATTGAACATTATATAAACATCGTATTTTATAATAAAGTTATATTTTAATTTTAATTCAGCTGACAGTTGACACTGTCACATTAAATTACAATAAAATTCAACTATTGTAGTAAAAATACGTACTCAAACTGGCAGTTTTCCAGCCCCCAACAGTCCCCAAATTTCTGTCTGCTACTCACATCCTTGTCCTGCTGCATGTAACTCCTCTTTGCAAAAACCTCCAGTACCTGGCTAATGCTTAGTTTGTTCTTCTTTATTGCCTGTAGTTTCATTATTATTATTATTATTTTTTTGAGTTGGAGTCTCACTGTCGCCCAGACTGGAGTGCAGTGGCCGCTTTCGGCCACCGCAGCCTCGACCTGCTGGGCTCCAGCGATCCTTCCGCCTCAGCCTTCCAAGTAGCTGGAACTACAGGCGCGCGCTACCACGCCCGGCTGATTTTTTGATTTATGAT
>CAUYQG010074157.1:0-35968 GCA_963574415.1 Tarsius wallacei
TGAAAAAATAAAACGCACGAGCTACGAGACTCAGGAACACCACCGCCGGCTCTGAGCTACAGGGCAATCGAGCCTGAGGCTGGGGCCTGGGGGACTCAGAAGTGCGAAAGAAGCCGGAAAATGAGTTAGCGCGCGGGCGGCCGGGGACGAGGCTAACTGGAGACAGGGAGGAGGCAGGGGCTCCTGACCCCGGGAGCGGATACCTCATTGTCCCAAGAACCCGTAGCGAACGTCTCCGCGGTCTGTAGGCTCCCTGAGGGCACCGGTCGCCAGCGGGTTTTGCTGATTTTCTGAGACACAAACTTTGCATAAATTTCCTCCATGCCCAAAGCAACTGCAGGAGGTAGCGCAAGGCAGCGCTACGCGCACCTCCTGGCCCCGCCCCTTCCGGCGGAGCCCTGATTGGATGGGGTCTCGAGAAGAAGACGGTGGCTGAAGAGAGCCAATTCTCATCCGTAATCGTTGTAGGCACGACTGGTGCCCAAACCGGAGGAACCTGGCAAGTTCCTCCTCACCGGGGCCGTTATGAGCAGAGGCAATAGCATCTGGGCCCTTGTGTCCTACACTGATTTTGTTCCTAACCTGCAAAATCAGCATAGGAACACGGAGACATTCATTTATGCGATAAACTTGCAATGTAAAACTTAAGGAGCAAAAATAAAACAAAATCAATGCAGGAAAAACCACCTTGTAACCACACTTAAACATTCAGTTGCAGGTCATAACGCATAGAAAACGATTCAAAATCCTTAAATTCTCATGGAAGTACCTTGAACAAAGTACCAACTTATTATTCTAAACTCCTTCTTGTCTCCCAAACAAATCTTTGCTTCAAAGTTAAAATCCACTGTTAGGACCTGGAATTGGAATTCCAAGACTCCAGTTTTAGTTTTGATGCCAATTGCCTAGCCTTGGTCAATTCACTAATGTATATAATTAAGAATGAGTCTGGTGACTCTAATGTCAACCACACAGGAATCAGTGTAATTATTGGTTACACCTATAATACCCTTCCATTCCTCTCTACTTCGAGGATCAGTTCCTTCCTGTACCTTTTCCTGATGTCCCCAGTCGATGTTGATCTAAGTAAACATAACACTTGATATGCAGACCACAAATGACTCATATTTTTCTCTTGTTGTTAGTTTCCTTAAGCTGCATATCCGTCCAGTTAGAATGTAAATCCTCCTGAAGACAGAAGGTATGACTTACCCATCTTTTTAACCTCCTTTGAACTATAGGTATTCATAACTGTGTGTTGGTTGTTTTCTTTTAACAGGGCTATGATGTGTTGTTTATCTAGCTGATTTTTTTTTTAGTTAAACTTTCTCTGTATGCTTTTATCTGATACTGATAGTCCCACTTCAAAAAGTTAGTTTATGGAAGCACTACATGTAAATACAATCCATCTGGGTCCGTTTTAGAGACAGTTATCTGGTTCCTAGCAAGGACCTGACTTTCCCCGGCCCTCCCCCCCAAACCGGAAGACCGTCAAGAATCTGTAGAGAGATGAAATGGAAAACTATTAAATTTTACTCTAATATTGAAATAAAGACCACTGTTTTTGCGTGATTTCATTTATGATCACAGAATCCCAGAAAACAGGTAATGTGTATTTCAGATTAGAAACAGGCTGTCACATTTGACAATATCTGATAAGAAATAGAATTTTAAAATTGCTGCTGACAGTGGCATAGGTGTCTTAGCTTTGTTTCCTTCCTAAAAAAGTTTACTAGACTAAATGTGACTGGTTTCTGTCAGTCTCAGTTCTAATTAGGAGTCAGCAATTTGGATGCGACAGGCAATGTTCCCGGTCGGCTTCTCACACGTGGTGTTGCAGTTGATGGCAATAAAGCTATGGTGGAATTTGCGAGACTTAATTAGTTGGAATCGCACACTTGCACTGGTAGAATAACACATTCACCATAGGATACCATGGTATTTCTTAACCAATTGCAACTCTTTACGTCTGTATTGTTCTAAATGAGCAAAGCTTTGCCTCCCACACCACCCCCATGCCATGGTATTCTTCCACTTTGAATTCGTGCTTTAGGGAACAAGCTGGGTCCCAAAGTTTCTGCTTAACCAGTGACGTGCTTGTCACAAAACCAGAGGATGGTGTACTCGCGTTAGGGAGGGCCTTTGCCCTTGGGGTCTATGAAGACGATTACTCTATTATTCGGGCTCCACCACAGGGAGACTTGACTCTAGCCAATCCAAATATTAGTCAACTGGGTTGGGTGAGGTAGGACCGACGAAGCCCACCGTCTAACAATCTGAGCAGCTATAGGAGCAGATCCGCCGCTCGCAACAGCTGACCCAGCGGCGACTGCGGAGCCACCAGCAGCGGCGGCACAGATCGACCCCGCCATCCCGCCATCCCGCCGTCGCACTCGATCACCGGAGACGCAGCCAGGAACGCGACCGACCACGCCAGGGGCCACCTGGCCTGGCCGCAGGGCGAAGGCGGTGCGCAGTCCGAGGCCTCAGAAAGGGACACTCAGCGGCAGCGGCGGCGCTGACTCAGCCCGGCCTCCCTGCGGTCCGCGGGCAGCCTCAGTAGCCAAAGACGCGGGCGGCAGGGCAACAGGACACTCCCCCCCGCCCCCCGCCTCGGGCCCCACCCGGCCGCACCCCAGGCGCGCGGCGTCACCGGGCGCATGCGTGCCGCGGGGGATGCCGGGAGCGCGCAGTGGCGGCAGCGGCGGCGACGGCAGTAACAGCGGCGGCTACAGCGGGGACGCGAGCGGGGCGGTGACCGTGTGGGAGGTGGTCTCACTCTTGGGGAAGCTGCTGGGCACCGTCGCCGCGCTGAAGGTGGTTCTGTACCTGCTCCGGGTGTGCTTAGCGATGGCCTGGAAATCCGGCGGCGCCAGCCACTCGGAGCTAATCCACAATCTCCGCAGTAAGTGCTACCTCCGCCGGGTGCGGGGCAGCCAGGGCAGGCTGGGCCTGGACCGGGTCCCCCTGGGCCGTCCAGAATGTTCTGTGTATCCCCTCCCCCCACACCGTGCCTGTTGGAGGGCTTCGGCGGCGCCGGGTTGGACCAGTAGTCCCGAACGGCGTGCGCTTGCAGTCGCCTCCCCTGGGACCTGTCACTGGTCGGCGACGTGGACAGGAAAGGAAAGATCCAGGGGCCGCCGCTGGCGGGGCAGGGGCAGTCGTCCCCCTGAGGGCCTGGGGGGAGGGGGCGCGGCACCAGTGGCGGTGCTGTCACTCGAGTCCGCCGTCCCGGTCCGGCATGCGAGGGGCGTGCCTTCGGGGTGGGGATGTGTGGGCCTGGCCTGCTAGAGACTGGGCTGGCGCTGAGGCGACCCCACCCTCGCACCCCGCGTTTTCTCACCTTCCCACTCCTTCGTAGTCAACCTTGCTGCAAGCTCTCCCTCTTATGCTGCCTCCCCCGCCCTCCGTTTTTTCCTGTGGAGGGAGATGCCACCGACTGATACAGGCGAGGGGAGGGAGAGGAAGATGAGAGTATTGCCATTGCAGATGCTGGGAGAAATTTCTCGGGCGGCTGTCCAGTGGAAAGCTCCGTGGGGGGCGGAGAAAGAATCGGGGGATGCTGTTCCCAAGAGACTTGTATTTCGGGAGCCTTTATGGGTCCTGGATCCAGCAAACGGTTGTGTGTGGCAATGTTCTAACTTTTTTCAGGGCTACCATAGGCTTTAAAAACCTTGTGTGGAAGTTTCTTTATAGTATTCTCTTTAGTTGTTGTATTCCTTCTTTCGATGATAATTTTAGGGTGGGATGAATGCTGTGTCACTCTCCTTTTTAAATAGAAATTTATAGAAAGACCGCTGTCTAATAATCTCTCTCTGGACAGAATTTATAACAGCCTCTTTGCCACTAACTTTGTAATATTCATATTCTGCCACGTGGTATTTTTAATTGTCTTGTGTTTTTTAGCTTTTCATGTGTTTGTCTTATCTCCCAACTCTATTTGTCACCATCTTCAGGACTGGGACCATTAAAAAAATTATTTGAATCATTTCAAAAAACTTAGTTCTCATTTCTTTTTTCATAAATGCTAATTAAGTGTCCATTATATGCCTAGATCTGTGTTAGGAATACAAACATGAATGAGAAAAATAAGTAGTACTGTTTGGCATATGGTTGGTACTTAGTATATTAGTCATTTTGACTTTTTTGAACAACACTTAAAATGTGGAAATTGTTTCTCTAGTGTTTCATAATGAAGAATGTTTAGATGTCAAAATTTTATCAAGCACTGCTAGGTCCATTTTATGGAATGCATTTGACTGGAAGTGGACATTGATATGCTGAGACAGTAGTATGAAGTAGGATTTAGGTTCCCATGGATCGCACATAAGCTCAATATGTTGTAACTATTTTAATAAAATTCCTTAACGTGATCTAATTGCCTGCTATTGCAGTATCTATACCTGAAACATTCTGTACATGAATTGTGATTAAGTAATTTTCCACCAGTAGGTTATCACAGTAGACTCTTGGCTGTGGTAGAAATTTGTAATCAATCAGGCTCTTAAAGTCTCTCCTTTTTGGGCCAAAGTGTGGTAAGCCAGGGCTAGATCTTTTCCCAGTGGTTTTATAATCACTTTAATGTATTGGATTACTGTTCTTAGCTGAAATTTCTAAGGATGTTTTTCTGTCTGAAAGTTTGATACGGAATATTTAACGTACATGAATGTTGATATTGCAGCTATTTAGCTTTATACTAGATCTATGCTTGGTAAGAGAAAATTAGTCAAGTTGTTTAGCCTCTTTTGTAACACTTATGCAAATTTAGTTTCAACTTCTTGCTGAGGTAATTCTGGCTAATAGATTTCTTTTAAATTATTAGCTTATTAATAATATTTGCTCTTGTGATAATTGCAAATGACACAATTTGAAATATTGCCTTCCTTCCTTGTTACTCCACTATGTGTATTCTTCCTAAGTTAAAAGCGCTTTTTTGATTGGTTTGTTTTTTTGAGTTGGAGTCTTACTCTGTTGCCCAGGCTGGAGGGCAGTGGCACACTCACGGCCACCGTAGCCTTGACCTTCTGGGCTCAGGTGATCCTTTCACCTCAGCCTTCCAAGTAGCTGGAACTCCTTGAGGTCTCACCAAGTTACCTGGGCTGGTCTTGAACCCGTGGGCTCAGGCAATCCACTTGCCTCAACCTCCCAAAATGCTGGGATTACAGACTGAGCTACTGAGCCCAGCCTTAGTAAAAGGGCTTCCATGGAAAATTTAGAGATGGAAGTGTGATTATGTTGATGTTGAAATGAAATGGGATTTGCTAACTGGAAGAGGAAGCAAAGTACAGTTGTAATGCTTTTTTGAAAAAGAGATAAAGTTCATGGTTTATTTAGTTTTAACATTATAATTTATTAAGCATATTATATTTTGTTTTTCTTTAGTTTTACAAAGCATAAAGTTGCATATGATTTCATATTTGGTGCATCATTTATAGAATATTTTAGATTGTACTGGTAATTTCTTGTTATCTTATGGCTTATGTTATGATAACTGCTCTTAAGTAACTTACAACAGTGACTAAAACTTGCGCCTGCTTCAAAATCTCTTGGATTACCCGGAGAGCTTGCTAGAACACAATTTGCTGGGACTTGAGAATTCATATTCCTGACAAATTCTTAAGTGATGCTACTGCTGGTCTAAGGGACCACATTTGGAGAGCCACTGACATAGAGAATTGAAAATTACAAAGTTAGCCGGGCTTGGTGGCTCAGCCTGTAATCCCGCACTTTGGGAGGCTGAGGTGAGTGGATTGCCTGAGCCCGCAGGCTCGAGACCCACCTGGGCAACTTGGTGAGACCTCATCTCTATAATAAATCAAAAATTAGTAGGGCGTGGTAGCGCACACCTGTAGTTCCAGCTACTTGGAAGACTGAGGCGGAAGGATCGCTGGAGCCCAGCAGGTCAAGGCTGCGGTGGCCGCGAGCAGCCACTGCACTCCTGTCTGGGCGACAGAGTGAGACTCCAACTCAAAAAAAAAAAAAAAAAAATTGCAAAGTTGATTTTTGCCTGTGTTTCTTTTAAATCAGTTTTGTGCTTTAAAATAAAGTTTCAGAAAAAGTCTACAGCAGCCTTGCCCTGTAGATCTCTCTGGTGTTCTGTATTTATGCTGTCCAATCTGTTAGGTAGTAGCTACTGTGACTTTGAGCATTTGAAATATGGTTAGGATAACTGAGGAACTGAAATTTTATTTAATTTTAATTAACTTAATGAAATAACTGCATGTAGCTAGTGGTTGCCATATTGGATAGCACAGGTCTATAGAAATGAAAAATACAGTTATTTTATGATTATGGGCTGATAATGTGCTCATGAGACAAATTGTCTTAATTCAAAACACCTGTGAGCCTGCTTAGTCCAGGGAATGTGATCATTTAAATAATGTTTACAGTAGAGTTTATTTCCTACTTTTATTGAGATAATTTGAAGCCATGGTAAAAATTTAGAAAGGTAGCAGTAGATAAGGTGATATTCTAGAGCAAGGGTTTCTAGACTGGGGGTTTGTGGAATCGTAACTCTTAACTGATGGACTTCAGATGCTATATAGTAACCCCGCCCCCCCCCCCCCACCCCCAGCTGAGGTTTTTCTCTCGAGGTTTCAGTTACCTCCAGTCAATTGTGGTCCAAAAATATTAAATGGAAAATTCCAGAATTAAGACAAGTTTTAAATTGCGCGCTGTTCTGAGCAGTGTGATGAAATCTCTGGATGTCCTACCTCATCCTGCCCTCAACATGAACCATTCTTTTGTTCAATGTCTTCATGCTGTCTACAGTGCCCACCCATTAAGCACTTAGTAGCCTATTCGGCTAGCAGCAACTGTCACAGTATCACAGTGCTTTTGTCCAAGTCACCCTTATTTTACTTAATAATGGCTCCAAAGCGCAAGACTAATGGTGCTGCCATGTTGTTCTAACTGTTCTATTTTATTAGTTATTGTTGTTTATCTCTTCCTGTGCCTAATTTATAAATTAAACTTTATCATAGATACGTTGTACATAGGAAAAAACAAGGCATACACAGATAGCCCCTGACTTAACAATGGTTCAGCTTATAATTTTTTTACTTTACTGAACATAAACCCATGATAAGTTGAGGAGCATCTGTATAGGGTTTAGTACTGTCTGTGGTTTCAGGCATCTGCTTGTGGTCTCAGAATATATCCCCTGAGGATAAGGGAGAACTGCTATACTGGCCACTTATTAAAACAGTGCTAACAATTATTCTTTTATCTATTTTTGTTTGTAAAAATAAAATTAGGTCCACTACTACCTATCCTAATGATTTAGTTATTTCTACCGAACTTTTCTTTTGCATCCTAAATTGTATTATTTTGCATATGTAATGTTTCTAGAATTAGTCATTCAGTCAACGGATATTTGAGTACCTTCTATATGTCAGGCACTGGGAATACAGCAGTGAACAAAACAAACACCCATTCCCTCTTATTACTTCTAATGGGAGCAGCCAAGTAAAATATATAGAAGGCTATATGGTATTAGTTGACAAAGTAGGAAAGGAGGATAGAGAGGGTGAGTAGTAGGTTTGTAGTTGTAGAGGAAAAGGCCTCACCAGGGTGTCATGTGAGCAAAGGTATGGTGGAGGGGAAGAACCAAACCATGCAGACAGAGCTGGAAGACAAGCATTCCAGGCAGAGGAAACAGCAAATGCTAGACTTGAACTTGGGGTGTTTGGAGATTGGAGGCAAGGATATGACACCGGGGTTTTAGGCCTTAGCAGCTGGAATGATTTGCAGTTTTCCAAGTGGGAAATAGGTGAGTGAGTATTGGGGTTTTGTTGGGGAGGGGCGGGCGGTAAGTATGGGAGTTTATTTTGAAGAATGTTAGGTTCTTATAAGACAAAGTAGATATGTTTAGTAGGCACTTAAATATGTAGGAATTATAATGATTTGTAACAGTTTTTGTATCCTAAAGCCATTTATTTTTGCAAATATATTGGAATTAATTTCTTATTTACCTTTATAGCATTCATTCTTCACCACTAGTAGTATAGCTACTGGAAAAGAGCATTTAGTCTTAATATTCCATTACTTTTGTATATACATGGGACTAATACAACCATCTAGTAAAATCCTAAGAAATTGGGACCTCACTTAGATTCCAGAAAATACCTCCTCGTTGTAACTTATTTCAAGTCAGTCTTATGGATATGTACTAGTAAGTAAACTCACAGTGTGTTGAATAAGATTTAGTGTCTATGATTTTTTGGATTTTAATATCAGTGTGTCTACTTAAATTTAAATAAATTAAAACTAAAACTAAACACTTAGTTCTTCAGTCATACTAGCCACATTTCAGAAACTCAATAGCCATATGAAGGTAGTGGCCACCCAGTTGGATAGTGCAGATAGAGAACACATCACAGAAAGTTCTATTAGATTGCACTAGATCTAAATGCTGGTTGTATGACATTCAGTTTATTGTGATCTTGGACTGTAGGAGGGGAAATACTCTATTGTGCTGTTAAACAAATATTTCTGTCAGTATTGCATTTAACTTTGGCTAAATGCTTTAAGGGTGGCGGTGAAGAAGGATGATCAGATAAGGATGACGAAGATAACAAGAGGGTCAGCATTTTATATGGTGCTTTCACAGGTTTGAGGTTGTTTGGTTTAGCACAGAGAAGGCTTTAGGGAGCAATGATGTTTAAGTATTTGAAGAAATGTCATGTAGTAGAGGGTCAAACCAGGACAAATGGGAGGCAGATTTTGGCTCATTATAAGGAAGTATTCACAAAGCTATCCTAACAATCAGAGTTGGCTTTGAAAAAGTGTTTTCTGTCACTGAATATGTTGAAGCAAAGAATGGTTGACCATTTCACTGTAAGGGATATTGTAGAACGGGTTTTGTCATCAGATTTGAATGTGCAGTAGATCTCTAAGGACTCTTCCAGATCCAAGATTCTGTGATGTTTATTGGCATTATGGATTGCATGAAATCAGTTGTAGCTAGGGGGTGGGGGGATAGGAGTGAGTTTTTTTTGAGTTGAAGATTCACTCTTTCACCCAGGATGTAGTACAGTGGCACACTATCACAGTCTTGACCTGCTTGGGCTCAGGCAAACCTTCTGCCTCAGCCTTCCAAGTAGCTGGGCCTATAGGCGTGCTACCATGCCTGGCTAATTTTTTGATTTCTTATAGAGTCGAGGTCTCACCAAGTTGCCCAGGCTGGTCTTGAACCCTTGGGCTCAGGTAATCCTCTCGGCTTGGCCTCCCAAAGTGCTGGGATTATAGGCATGAGCTACCATGACCAACCAGAAGTTACATTTTTAACATTAACTTTGAATGTTACCTGCATTTTAGAGTTTTACATAGCATTTTAGTTTTTCAGAGATTTAAAGGAATCTAGGGAACATATCCTTCTTTGAGAAATAGCATCAAATTTAGGTATCAATTAAAAGTGAACAGGATACACAGAAAGATATATATTTTTAAATAATCGCTGGTATTTAGATAATATGCTTTACTATAACTTGCCATCTCAAAATTCTTCTTTGATTATAGTAGGAATTTAAAATTTATCCCTTTCAGTCTTTCTGTACTGAAAGAAGTACAGAAAGTACTTTAGGAGTTGTCCTGAACTCTGCTTAGCACCCATCATTCCTAATCATTCTTGATGGGAAGAAAAGATGAAACTTTTGTTAATTTTGTGTTGTTTTCCTGGATGAGTTGTTAGCAGAGAAGAAATACAGGGTAAATAACTAACAGCTATTCAAGTCTTATGAAGTAATATAATAGGGTAACATTTCTTTTACTGAGATGTAACTTTGAAACAAGCTTAGACAAAGTTTCTAAATGGCTTGAAATTCATCTGCAGCTTATTTTCTTACCTGTATTTTGAGTGCTTCATACCAACACAGGCCCTCTCTTTTATCATTTCTGCCAGGGTTATCACCATTCTTCTATTCTCTCCCAGATCAAAAATTTTGTAATAATTATTGATTCTTTCTTTCAGACTGTCATCAAATTAACTCAGGAGTTGTTACAAATACCTTTTATAGCCATCCCCCTCACTGTATTTTCACTGATAACCATCCCAGCCCAGGCTGTTATTTTACACTTAGAGTAACATATCTGGTGTCTGATTGGTTGTCACACTTTTTAGTTTCCTTCCCCTCAGACCCATTCTACACATTGTTCTGATTTTCCTAGTGTGCTGATTTCTGTAATGTCACTTATTGGTTCAGGCTTCCTATTGCTTACTGTATCAAGTAAATACCTCTTGCTTAGCTTCCCAGGCCTTGTTAGAGTCTTATACAGCCTGTTCTTATGCTCCAACTCCAGTCCCGTTCTTCTGGCTGATCTCATTTTCCTCTACAGATGCTTTGTGCATGTTCAGTTGCTCTAACAAAGACCAAAATAACAATGGCTTAAACAAAACTAAATCATCTGTCTCCCATAACGTCCTCCAACATTTCAAGGCTGATATGGTGGTTCCATGGTGCCGAAGACCTAGACTCCTTCTCTCTTGTTGCTCTGCTCTTTCCCTTGGCTGTGAGATTAGAGATAGTTTGCCTTCACCATTTCCCTATTCCAGCCAGTGGGGTGATAAACAGGAGAAAGAGGAAGATACCCATTCCTTTTATGAGGGCATGATTTGTAAACTGTATATGTTCCACTGACAAGACCTTTTTTTTTTTTTTTGAGTCGTAGCCTTACTCTGTTTTCTAGGTTGGGGTGTAGTGGCATGATCACAGCTACCGCGGCCTCAATCTGAGAAGGCTATCCTTCTACCTCAGTCTTCCAAGTAGCTGGAACTGCAGAAACATGCCACCACACTTGGCTAATTTTTTGGTTTATTGTAGAGACAAGGTCTTGCCACGTTGCCCAGGCTGGTCTTGAACTCCTGGCTCAAGCACTCCTCTTGCCTCCATCTCTCAAAGTGCTGGGATTACAGGCATGAGCCACCACACCCAGCCAAGAATTTAATTGTAAGACTACATGTAATCACAGAGAGGCTAGAGAATGCACTCAAAGTTCTGTCACAGGTAAATGGCGCAGGTAAAAATAAAAAATATGTATGTGTGTGTATATACATATATATATATAAAATAAAAAATTTCACTATGAAAAAATAGGAGTTTCTGCTACACCTTGCTAATCATAGGGAGGTGTGTGCATACATACATACTATCTATGATAAGATTAGAAGAATTGAAAATGTTAATTTTTAATCAAGTAATATATGTATATAGTTAAAAGATAAGATTTAAAAAGGACTTATATTGAAAAGCATATCTCTCCATCCTAGAGTGAGCCACTTTTTTTTTTTTTTTTTTGAGTCAGAGTCTCGCTGTCGCCCAGGCTCACAGCCAATGCATCCTTGACCTGCTGGGCTCAGGCAATCCTTCTGCCTCAGCCTCCTGAGTAGCTGATACTATAGGTGCTGTGCCACCATGTCTGGCTAATTTTTTTAATTTATTGTAGAGACAAGGCCTCACCAGGTTGCCCAAACTGGTATTGAACTCTTTGCCTCTGCCTCCCAAAGTGCTGGGATTACGGGCATGAGCCACTATGCTGGCCTGTGGACCACTTTTAACTGTAGTTTTGGTTCTTGTGATTATCTTCATATGACTAAATCATATGCTTAAACTGCTGTTTCTTGTTTCATCAACTTTAGACGTCATCTACTGCCCCCCGTCACAATAGATGAGTATTTACACAATACATACCTATCCCCTTTCTTCATATAGTTTTTCATTCCTCTTTTTTGGTTACCTTTGTAACTTTGAGTAATGTACTTTAACATCTACTTGTTGTACCATAACTTATAGACTGACACTACCTCTTAACCCCTCCACTTGGTAAGGAAGGATATGAGGGAGTTCCCCCTCTCATTTCCCAACTTATAAACAATTTTTTTACATTGCCAAAGTTGATAATGTTCACTTTTGTTCTGAGCAATAAATACATCTTCTGCACGTTATTGATTTTTAAAAGTTGAAAATCAATAACGATTGTTAATACTTATGACTTTGTCAACACTTTGCTGAGCTTTGTAGTGTACTATGAGTTTATTTCCTATCCTTTGTTTCCAATATCCCAGACCTCTCTACTATTGAAGAGGACTGTCAATTTTTTTTTCTTTTTTTTTTTTTTACACTTCACTTGCTTGAAATCTTGCCACATTCTAGTTTTCTTTATCTATGTCATGACTTGTATAGAATTTTTTTTTCCAGAACTTTGATTTTTCCTCTGTGCCTTTCTCAAATAGGGAAAGGAAGCATATGCATTCTTAACATGACTCTAGTTTTTTTAAGCTTTTCATTTATTGGCTTATAGGTTGGGTTCTATTGCATTCTTCTTTTTGAATCCTCCTAACTTCTCATTTGGATCAATTGCATATTTGGACCAACATTAACCATTACTATAATTATTTAATTAGGGTCCTTGGCCCCTTTGGCTACAAGCATACTGGGTATGGGTGGTTCTCAAGCTGTTCAGTATTTCAGAAAAGCCTAATGGTAATTGCATGTTTACTCCAATTAGTCTGTGCATGTAAAGTAAAACATCAAATTACTTTGCTGTTTGCTAGAAATATTTCGGGGCTCTTGCAGTTATATATGTCAATGATTACCAAAAATAGGAAAACGATTTAATAACTTAGTAAATGTAGCTTGTGTTTAGGTATTTTGTAAAACATAAGAACTTGGGCAAAAATAAATAATAAGAACCTTGTGAAAATTTTGGAAACTACCCAGTAAATGCCTTAATAAAGTTTTATTCTGAGCCTTGGTTTGTTCAGCTTCTTAATAAATAACTGATGACATGCTATTAAAAAACAATTGAGTTTTTAGTAAATTTCATATGCCTGTATAGCTATAGAGTAAGAAAGGAGCCAAAGAAACTCACATGAATTTGAAAGAAGTATATTATCTAGCTTGAAAGAAGTGATTTATTTAATTTACTTTGATTTTTAAAATGTGCCTTGAATGAAATATTTAAAATGTTACACTTTAAGTATCCATCTAGAGAAGCATGAATAAAGTTAATATGATGGTGGTTTTAAAAATTCATTAATAATTGGAAGTATTGAATGAGACTGCTTAACCTGGAAAAAATAAGACTTGAGGTACTTATGATAAATCTTCAGATGTGTAAAAAAGATTGGCCAGATAGAAAATTCAATATATTCTTTGTGGCTTCAGGGAACAACACTAAGGGTTCATGTGAGTGAGTTTATTATGAAAAGGAAGATTCATCTTAATACAGGGAAATTTTCTAATAATCAGAATGATCTGAATGTGGAAAGGGCTATTTGAGCTAGTAAGAACCACATTAATAGAATATGATACCAATTTATGAAGTTAGACTTGATGGCATCTGAGGCCTCTTATATAGCCTTGAAAGTCTGTGAATCACACCTCTGGAATTTGAATTTCAGGGCAAATGAACAACTCAAGAATTATTTTGGGAGATGAATTGGTAGACCCCACTAAGCTATTTGAATATGTTAGTAGCAGTACAGTGATGTGGTAAACCCAGAAAGCTAACATCTTAATTTCAATGGCCCTACCTCTTATTTGTGTTTGATCTTGGACTACTTAACTAGTGTTTCTTATCTCAACTTTCTGTAAAATGGAGCAATAATAGTGCCTATTTTATAGACTTGTTAAGACAACATAAGATTGTTTCATAATTTGTAAGTTCATATCCTAAAAGAGATAGTTAATGTAAAGTGCTTAGGACTGTACCTATCACATGGTAAATATTCAGTAAATATCTCTATTATTATTACTTTGCTTTTGAAACTTAAAAAATGCTTACACTGTATTATTTTGTTTTGTTTTTTAAGACAGCATCTCACTCTGTTGCCTAGGCTGCAGCAGTGGCCCAATCATAGCTCACTGTAACCTCAAACCCCTATGTTTAAGCAATCTTCTTGTGTAGCTTGGACTACAGCTGCATGCTATCATGTCTGGTTAATTTATTTAGTTTTTGTAAAGAGGGGTCTCTCATTATGTTCCCCAGGCTAGTCTCAAACTCCTGGCCTCAAGCAATTCTTTTGCCTAAGCCTCCCAAAGTCTTGGAATTACAGGTGTGAGCCACTGCACTGCTTTATTTTAATCATCTTTTGGGTAGCTTGCCTAGGCTTTTTTTGTATAGAAATATTTTCTATTTGGGTTATTTTCCAAAATGTATATTTTAAAATGGAAAGGTTACATTTATCTTTGCCCAGCTATGACTATTTACAGTGTTTTCTCCATTTGATATGTGTTGTTTGCTAATAAAAAAAATTATTTTGTTATTTGAAAGGCTTGTATGGTGCTGTTAATTTATCTTTTTCGTACCTTTTTACTATCTGATCTATCAGTATTAAGTGGTATCCTTGATTCCTTCTGTTACCCAATGGTGATCTAATTCTACTTTTTTCCCTCATTGTTTTTAGTTATGTGCTTTCTGCTTTGTTAGAATACATAATATTTTAAGTATTGTTAGTTCACATGTCTCTATCCTTATTTTAGTACAGCCCTCAGGAAGGGCTTGTGTGTACAGCATTCTCTGAGTTCTTGCATGTTTAAAACACCTTTTTCCTTTAGCCTTGATATCTGAAGGACAGCTTGGCTGGGTATAAAATCCTTGACTTATACTTTAAAAAATCAGCTTTATTGAGGTGTAATTTACATTAAATTTTATCAGTTTTAAGAATGCAATTTGAAAAGTGTGACAAACACATGTAGTGCATAATCACCACCCAAATTATGTTATAGAACAAAGGTCTGCAACCTATAGTCCACAGGCCAAATCTGCCTGCTACCTGGAACATAGCATAATCTTATTTATGTAGTGTCTGTGGCTGTTTTTGCACCACAGTGGCAGCGTTTAGTAGTTGCAGCAGAGACTGTATGGCCTGCAAAGCCTAAAATATTTACTATTTGGCCTTTTACAGATGTTTGCTGATCTTTGCTATAGAATGCTCCTTTCACCCAAAAAAGTTCCCTCATGTCTTTTTGTAATTAATCTCTTCCCTTCACTGCTAACCCCTAGCAATTACAGATTGGCCTGTGCAACTATGGTTTTTGGCTTTTCTAGAACTTGTTTTAAATGGAATGATATAGTATATAGTCTCCTTGCCTTGCTTCTTTGACTTAGATTAGTACTTTTGTGATTCATTGATGGTGTTGGATGTATCAGTAGTTCACTCATTTTTATTGTTGACTTGCACTTTCATTCCCTGCATTTCTTGAAAACGCTGCTTTATTCTTGTTTTGCTTTGAATGATGCTTTTAAGAAACCTGTGGCCAGGCTCGGTGGCTCAGCCTGTATTACCAGCACTTTGGGAGGCCTAGGCAGGTGGATTGCCTGAGCCCATGGGTTTGAGAACAGCCCAGGCAACTTGGTGAGACCTCGCCTCCACAATAAATAAATAAATAATTAGCCAGGCATGGTAGCATGCACCTGTAGTTCCAGCTACTTGAAAGGCTGAGGCAGAAGGATTGCCTGAACCTAGCAGGTCGACGCTGAGGTGGCCTTGAGTGCGCCACTGCACTCTAGCCTGGGCAACAGAGTTGAGACTTCAGTTCAACAACAACAACAAAAAGAAACCTGTGGTTACTTTTTTTTTTTTTTTTACCCTTACTAGGTAATTTGATCTTTTTTCCTTACCTTTAAAATCTGATAGTTTCTTTAGAATGCATGTTGCATTAATTGTTCTGACAATATTTTTTCTTACTTTCTGGCGAGTTTGCTTAGAATATCATTTTAAATGTTGGTTCTGTTTAATCAGCTGAAATATTTTGATTTGCAGTTAGTTTTCTTTTTACAATAGCTTTGAATTGCATTGGTTTGCTTTTTTTCTTTCTTTCCTAGTTTTAGGCATTTTGTGGACAGGGTTCAAGAGCATCCTGTCCTGTCTGTATAGTGTCTTGAAGTTTCATTTTATTTATTTTCTTTTCCTTTTTCTTTCCTTTCCTTTCCCTCCTTTCTTAATATAAAAATAGAGACAGAGTCTTGCTGTGTTTCCTAGGCTGGTCTCGAACTCCTGGCCTCAAGCAATGCTCTCACCTCAGCCTCCCAAAGTACCTCCCAGTTCTCCCACCAGTGAGCCACCATGCCCAGCTGACTTGCAGTTTCTTTAATGGATGATGGTATTGGTAGTAGTGTTGGGGAAAAGGTAGAAGTTAGCATACCTTGTTGGTTTTTTGTTCATGCAGGATTCTTAGTTTTATTCTTTCTTTCTTTCCCTTTATTGCCACATCTCCCAAAAGGTACTATACTTTTGCTGTTTATCTGATATTCCTTCAGAAGCAGTGCTTCTGGTAGTGGTCACCTCCAGTTCCACTGACTTTTTTTTTTAAACAGTTTTGGTACATTATAGTTCCATATCATATAAATCACCCAATTAAAATGTACAGTTCACTAGTTCTCATTCACAAATACATGCAACCATCAATATGGTCAATTTAATATTTTGTTACCTCAAACAGATACCCTGTCTCACCCTCCTATTTGCCCATCATCATTAGCCCTAAGCAACCACTAATCTATTTCCTGTCTATAGATGCACCTGTTCTGGACATCTTATTTAATAGGCTCATACAATATGTGGTCTTCTTTCACTTACCATATTATTTTTTTTTTAGTTGGAGTCTCTGTTACCCAGACTGCAGTGCAGTGGCACAGATCACGGCTCAATGCAGCCTTGAACTCCTGGGCTCAGGTGATCCTTCCACTTTGGGAAGTAGTTAGGACTACAGGCATGCGCCATCACACCCAACTCATTTTTTTCATTTTTCTGTAGAGATGAGTTCTCGCTGTGTTGCGCAGACTGGTTTCGAACTCCTGGGCTTAAGCAGTTCTCCTACCTTAGCCTCCCAAAGCGCTAGAATTATGGGCATGAGTCATCATGTCTGGTCTACTTAGCATAATGTTTCAAGATTCATCCATGTGGTGATGTGAATCAGTCTTTCATTCCTTTTATGGCTAAATAATATCTCATTGTGTAGATATACAACATTTTGTTTATTTGTTCATTGATGAACATTTGGGTTGTTTCCACCTTTTGGCTTTTCTTTTTTTTTTTTTTTTTTTGAGTTGGGAGTCTCACTCTGTCGCCCAGACGGGAGTGCAGTGGCTGCTCCTGGCCACCGCAGCCTCGACCTGCTGGGCTCCGGCGATCCTTCCGCCTCAGCCTTCCAAGTAGCTGGAACTACAGGCGCGCGCTACCTCACCCGGCTAATTTTTTTTTTTGATTTATTGTAGAGATGAGGTCTCACCAAGTTGCCCGGGCGGGTCTCGAACCCGCGGGCTTAGGCAGTCCACTCACCTCAGGCTCTCAAGGCGTGGGATTACAGGGTGAGCCACCGAGCCCGGCTTTTTGGCTTTTCTAAATAATGCTGCAGTGAACATTCCTGTATAAGTTTATGTGGTCATATGTTTTTATTTCTTTTTGGCATAAGGCTGCACTTCTTTGCATATCTCTTAAATGCTGGCTTTTGTTTTTCTTCTCTATTTATTCTTCCTTGACCACTTTTAATTCGCTTCAATTGCTGTCTACAGAAATAGAAATCTATGTCTCTATCGTAGATCTCTTTCCTGAGTCTCAGATCCATGTGTATAACTGACAGCTGAATATCCCCTCTTGTAGGATCTATAGCCCCTACCTGAGTATATACCTGAATAAATAATTTACCACTTTCCTCTGATCCTTCTCCAGGATTTTGGAAATCAGTGAGTGGTATCAGCATCTCAACCCTTACCCCTACTCCCATCTCCAAATCCAGTCAGTCAAGTATTTATTAACTACTAAATAAAACTCAAATCCTACTTTCCTCTGCTTTTACTGTTATCATTAAAGACCAGGTTGCCATTACCTGGGCCATTGCAACAACTCCCAATAATTCTCTCTCCCAGTCCAGCCCCTATAGTGCAACCAGAGTAATTCTTCTAAAATGCATCTGATCATGTCACTTTGCTGAAAAGATTTGCCTCATTCGTTTCAGAAAATGGAATCATCAAGACAGATAAAGTATTTGAAGTGATGCTGGCTACAGACCGCTCCCACTATGCAAAATGTAACCCTTATATGGATTCTCCACAATCAATAGGTAAGATTTAGGTTTCTGAATATGTTGCACTTTTCCTCATTTACTTTATGATTTTTGCAAGTAGGAAAAGACTGGGACACAGATATTTATCTATAATTACCATGTTATTTTTAATGTTATGATTTAGTAAGTTTCATAATCTGAAACATCTATTTTAATAAAATGATATATCGTTTTCTGTTTTAGCAAACAATATGTAATATGTATAAACAATTTAAACATTTTTTGGATAAAATATATTAAGGAAAACAAAACTCTTAATGGAAACTTATAGTTTTAGCTGAGTGCTAAGTTTTCTATAGAGGCCCTAATTCTGACTAAAGATTGCTTTTCTCATCAGCATTCATTCCTTAAGTCAATATTTAAAGAAAATAAGTGTACTTAGGTTATTACCAACTTCTCTGCTTCACTTGCCCTGATTTTTTTGGCTTATGTTTGTTTTAGAAAGTCCCATATTTAACTCCTTCTCCTGAAGCAGGTTTTGCTGAACTGCTGAGCCTTGGCAGTGGGCGCCTTTGAGGCTTAGAAGTGCCTCAGGATTCTTTCGGCCAGCTGCCATGCTATCTTCTTTTGAAGCACAGTAACAGCCAGCAGAGAAGATCCTGGGGAGCTTCTGAACCCCGAAGGCACCTGCTACCACCGCTCAGTGAAAATTGCTTCAGAGGCAGAAAGCAGCAGGTAAATAAGTTTTGAGAAAGCAACACTGGAAGAAAAGAAACTGAAAGCTAAGAACAAAGAAAAATTGTGTTAATTTACATCAGATAAAATGAAGAATAAGATTAAGTAGTTTATTAGTCTCTTAACATACTTTGCTAGTTGCTCTGGTTTTTTTAAGATTGCCAGAAATATTAAGCAGTTTAATTTTGTACAGATTTTGCATACCTATTATATATGGAAGCTTTTAAAAAATATGAATGTGAAGGAAAAACAAGTAAAAAATGTATCAACTCTCAACTTACTGAAATTCTTCCTTTCTTAGCCAAATATACAGGAGAAGAAATTTGTAGAAATAGTGGTACTGTTTTACTAGATGAGCACATTAGCCTCTGGCATGGTTATATTTTCTAATTTTAACTTCTATGTGGCAGAACTTTAACAAGTAAAAGTTTTATTTTCTTGAAACCATAAAACCTAAAAAAGAATTATTGTGAAAAGTATGTATGGATGTTAGAAAAAGAATTATATGAAATATCCAGTATATTTTTGCAACTGAATGTATCAGGAGTTCTTTTCTTGTTTTGCAGGTTTCCAAGCAACAATCAGTGCTCCACACATGGTAAGTTACCTTTGTTCATTTGGTTCCGGGTAGATCACCTTTTTCTGTGTGACCTTTTTCTCTTCAGTAAAAAAGGTTTTAAGAAAGTTTTAAAATTTTAATTATATCAATTTTATCATCTATGAATTATGTAAATTGGTAATGAGCATCTTATTCTTTTTCAGTTTTTAACCTAATTCATGGTCTGTAGAAGGAGCTCTTCTTGGTGGAAACTGTCATATTAAAGTTTTTGGTGATGTAATTAGTTTATATGACATGTAAAAATTGAACATGAAAGGTTATTTAGTGATGAGTTAATTAAAGAAGAGAATATTTTAAATAGTATAGTGGACATGTTATAGAAACCTCGAGCTGAATATCATTTCACATTTTATTTAGAAAATTCATTAGGAAATGGTTAAGTGTAGCTTCCATGAGGGTGCATAGGTTTGTGAGAAGGATGTATTTTAAGTAATCTAGCACTTTTAATTTGTTGGGAATTATTTTGAGTCTTATATATCGATATTTGAATGAGTACTCTGTTGTATTTTGGTGGAAAGAACAATAGCTTTTTCTGATTCTTTGTAAGAATTTGAGTTTGGAGAAGCTTTTACTTAAACTTTATACCAAAATAAATTCTATGTATGTACTTAAAGTGAACTGATTATTGTATTAGAGGGAAAAAAAGGATATATTTATAAAAATTGAATAGAAAAGGCTTTTTTAAAGCATGACCAAAAACATAGAAGCCATTTAAAAAATCTGACATATCTTGGCAACATTGTGTACCATTGTAAAGTCCAAAAATCACAAGTTGAACCATTGTAACTCAGGGTATATCCATGTTGTGGAGTACTGTGAAGCTGTTAAATGAGGAAGTTGACCTGCCTAGGCAATAAAAAAAAAAAAAAATTAGCCAGACGTGGTGGCATATACCTCTAGTCCTAGCTACTTGGGAGGCTGAGGTGGAAGGATTGTCCGAGCCTAAGAGTTGAGGCTGCAGTGAGCTGTGATCATGCCACTGCACCCCAACCTAGGCAACAGAATGAGACCGGGACTCAAAAAAAAAGAGAGGAAGCTCAGCAAGCATGAATATGGCAAAGTCTTCAAAAGACAGTGAGTATAAGGCTGTTCTGTAATTCAAGAGACAGTGCATGAGGGTGTTCTGTAATGTACAAAAATCAAGTACATGCACATACATTTTTCTATAGGAATGAAAATGAAAAATGATTTCTTATAAGGTAGGGAACTAGATGATTTGAAGTGGAAGTGAGATCTGTTTTTTACTGTATATTCTTGACCCATTATGCATTTATTTATTTATTTACTTACTTAATTAATTTTTGAGTAGAAGTCTCACTCTGTCATCCATGCTGGTCTCAAACCCCTGGACTCAGGCAGTCCTCTCACCTCCTCCTTCCAAAGTGCTGGGATTATAGGCATGAACCACCGCACCTATTATTTACTTATTTAAACATGAAATAGGAATGGCCTATTTATTTATTACCTTTTAAGATAAATTAATGTTTAGAAAAGTTATAGTCTTAAGACCTGCCAACAGTTTGAACTACTACTTAAATTGAAAGATTTATGTAGAAGCATTCACCTAATTCTGAAAGTTATATTGGAGAATAGGAACCCAGCATGTTTTGGAAATTGACTGGCAGGGTATATTTTCAGGTAATACTGTGTGATTTTTTTTCTTTCCATAGAAGTTTGGTCCTGGATGTTCAGTTCACTGCCAAAAAAAAACATGACAGTTACTCCATGGCAAAGGATGCATTTTTTTAACAACAACCAAAAATAGCAGTTTTATTAATATATAACTCACATACAATAGAATTCATTCCTTTAAAGTATACAGTTCTGTGGTTTTAATCTCTTCAGAGTTGTGCAAACATCACTACTGTCTAATTTCAGAGCATTTTCATCACTGCAAAAAGAAACCCCATACCCGTTAGCCATCAGTTCCTACCCCCTACTCTGCCCAGGTCCTGGAGATGACGAATCTACTTTTTTGTTTCTATAGATATGCCTATTCTGGACATTCAATGTAAATGGAATCTTATAATAAATGGCCTTTTGTGACTGGCTTTTCAAATTTAATATAATTTTTTTTTTGAGTTGGAGTTTCACTCTGTCACCCAGGGTAGAGTGCAGTGGCACGCTCACAACCACCGCAGCCTTGACCTGCTGGACTCAGTTGATCCTTCCACCTCAGCTGAAACTACAGACGTGCGCCAGCTACCACACCTGGCTTATTTTTTGATTTATTGTAGAGAGATAGGGTCTCTCCAAGTTGTCCAGGCTGATCTCGAACCCCTGGACTCAGGCAAACTTCTTGCCTCTGCCTCCCAAAGTGCTGGGATTACAAGCTTGAACCACCGTGCCTGGCCTAGTTAATGTTTTTAAGATTTATCCATGTTATAGTGTGAATCAGTACTGCGTTCCTTTTTATGACTGAGCAATATTCCATTGTCTGGATATACTACATTTTGTTTATCTGCTGCTCATAGACATTTGAATTGTTTCCACTTTTTGGCTATTCTAAATAATGCTGCTATAAACATTTGTGGACACGTTTTTTGTGTGTGTGGTTTTATGCTTTCTTTTATCTTGGGCACACTTACATACCTAGGAGTGGAATTACGGGTCATATGGCAACTCTGTGTTTAACATTTTGAGGAACTGGTAAACCATTTTCCAAAGTGACTGTACCATTTTATAGTTCCACCAGCAGTATACGAGGATTCCAATTTCTCTACTCATTGTGGTTTTGATTTGCATTTTCC
This sequence comes from Tarsius wallacei, assembly GCA_963574415.1. Lineage (NCBI taxonomy): Eukaryota > Metazoa > Chordata > Mammalia > Primates > Tarsiidae > Tarsius > Tarsius wallacei. The sequence goes on from CAUYQG010074157.1 coordinate 22,110, forward strand.
TAATGGTTAATGATGCTGAATAGCTTCCTGTGTGCTTATTGGCCATTTGTGTATCTCCTTTGGAGTAATGTTTATTAAATCTTTTTTTTTCTTTTTGAGTTGGGGTGTCACTCCATCACCCAGACTGGAGTACAGTGACACATGATCACGGCTCACTGCAGCCTCGAATTTCTGGGCTCAAGTGATCATCCCACCTCAGCCTCCCAAGTCACTGGGGCTACAGGCATGTGCCATTGTGCCCAGCTATTTTTTGATTTTTTTGTTTGTTTGTTTGTTTTGTAGAGATGAGGTCTCACTATATTGCCCAGGTTGGTCTCAAACTCCTGGGCTCAAACAGTTCTCCTGCCTCGGTCTCCCAAAGTGCTGGATTATAGGTGTGAACCACCCTGCCTGGCCTTACTCATTTCTTAATTGGGTTATTTGTCTTTTTATTGGTGAAAATGCATTTTATTTAAATGTATTAAAATTTTTAATGGCATTAAAATATGTGTAACATAAAATTTACCATTTTAACCATTTTTAAATGTACAGCTTAGTAGTGTTAAATACATTGGCATTATTATGCAACCAATCTTCAAAGCTCTTTTCATGTTGCAGAACTAAAACTATACCTATTCAGTAACAACTCTCCATTTCCCTATTCCTTCTTCATCCCAGCCTCTGGCAACCACCATTCTATTTTCTGTTTCTATGAATTGGACTACTCTAGGTACTTTGTATATGTGGGATCATATAGTATTAGTCTTTTTGTGACTGGCTTTTTTTCCTTAACATATTGTCCACAAGGTTCGTTCATGTTATAGCTAGTGTCAGAATGTTCTTCCAGAAAGGTACATGTTTTATTATTTACATTATCTTTTCTTTTTTTCTCTTTCTTTTTTTTTTTTGAATCTGAGTCTCACTCTGTCGCCCAGACTAGCGTATAGTGGCATGCTCATGGCTACCACACCCTCAATCTGCTAAGCTCAGGCAATCCTTCTGCCTCAGCCTTCCAAGTAACTGGAACTACAGACATGCGCCACCACGCCTGGCTAATTTCTTGGCAAGTTGCCCAGGCTGGTCTTGAACTCCTGGGCTCAGATGGCCCTTTTGTCTTGGCATCCCAAAGTGCTGGGATTGCGGGCTTGAGCCACCACGCTTGGCCTACTTACATTTTCTGACTAATTAATAACTCTTAATAAGGAAAACATGATAAATGACATCTGCATCTATTAAATCTTAAAATCACAAATTTGGGAGTATTTTTAATCCTGGAATATTTCCCAGAGTGGTAAAGAAAAATGTGGTGTATGCAGTGATCAAGAGATGAAGATAACAGACTTTAACACAGTGAATTGAAAAACAAAAATATGGGAGTCCATGGAGATTTAAAAAGAAAAAGAACAAGACAGGAAAAAAAAAAACACCTGAAAACTGTTTTTTACACAAAAACAGAAGAATGCCAGTTAATGTAGAAAGAATAATGAACTTTTAACAATCACCTATTTTTTAGTCATCAGTGTAATATTTGAATTAGGTAAAAATTATTAATGAATCTAAATCTATGAGGGGGAAGATATTGCAGAGCAAAAGTATTCATGTCTCAAATTATTACTCCATATGTCACTTATTAATTATAAAGAGAAAAATTTACTTTGAAAATAGGGTGATCTATTGGTCACTATGTTTACTGAATTGTTGAGACTGGCATGTCCAGTAGTAAGATAGCCCAGTTTTACATGCTTCCTGACAGGGTGCTGTTGGGGAGGTGCACAATAAGACCTGTGTGTGCTCTTGCTAGAAGTCTTTGCTCTGAATCTAACCCTGAGGAGGTAGACACATGTAGAACGTAGGGCATTCTGTGTAGGGACAACTTGCTAGGACTTCTTAAATGAGTCAGCGTTCTAGGTGGTAGGTGGAGGAGGAGAATTGGGGGAGCATATTCTAGATTGGCAAATGCAGTGCATGAACTTTGAATAGACTGAGGAAAAAAACAGCCTTTTCTTTTTTTTTTGAGTTGTAATCTCACTCTGTTGCCCAGGCTGGAGTGCAGTGGCACGCTTAAGACCACTGCAACTTCGACCTGCTAGGCTCAGGTGATCCTTCCTTCTCAGCCTTCCAAGTAGCTGGAACTACAGGAATGTGCCGTATATGCTTGGCTAATTTTTTGATTTATTATAGAGATGAGGTCTCGCCAAGTTGCCCGGGCTGGTCTCAAATCCTCGGGCTCAGGCAGTCCTCTCACCTTGGCCTCCCAAAGTGCTGGGATTATAGGTGTGAGCCACTGCACCTGGCCAAAAAACAGCCATTTAACACACATTTATTTGTTACCCCTAAAAGGGTTCTGTGGAACCTTAAGGACTTTCTGGTTTGAAAATTTGAAAACTCTTAGATTATGTGATGCTACATCTGTTAAAGGCCTTCTCATGCGTTATCTGGGAGAAAAGATAGCTTTAATTTGTTTGAAAAAACATTATTATGGAAGAGTTCCAATATCACACACACAAATAAAATAGTATAATGAACCTTAGGTAATAGTCAATGGGCGTTAATAATTACCAACAATTTGCTAATCTTGTTTTATCTAACTCTCTCTCTTTTGTTGAAGTATTTTAAAGCAAATCCCAAGCATTATTTTTTTCCCAGATACATTAGTGTAAATCTCAGTGACTTTAAAAACACAACTACAATGCGATTTCCGTACCTAACAATGTTACAATATTGCCTTATGTCCATGTTCAAACTTTGCCATTTTCTTAAAAAAAATTTATAGTTAATTTACTTAGATGAGTACCCAAACAGGGTCCATACATTGAATCTTTTTGGTTTTGTTTTAGTTTTTTTAGTCTCTTTTTAAAATCCATTTATTTATTTATTTATTTATTAAGGTGAGAAAGCAGGATTTATTGAGAGGACAGAAAAGCTCCCACAGCAGGAGGGGACCTGAAGGGGTTGCCCCCCCCCCTTTTTTAAAATGTCATTTATTTATTGATGAAACTATTTCATTCATCATATGAAATTTCCCACGTTCTGAACCTGGTTGATTTTTTTTTCCCTTGTGGTGTTTAACTTGTTCCTTTAAAAAAATTTTTCAAGAACAATTTCTAATGGGTCATTCCTGTTGCATCATATCAGGAAGTACATATTGTCTGATCATCTCCTTTTAGTGTTTATAATAAGTAGTTTTCTTGGGGTTTTTTTTTCTTTTTTTGAGTTGGAGTCTCACTCCGTCGCCCAGACTAGAGTGCAATGGCACGCTCCCGGCCACCACAGCCTTGACCTGCCGGGCTCCGGCGATCCTTCTGCCTCAGCCTTCCAAGTAGCTGGAACTACAGGCACATGCTACCATGCCTGGCTAATTTTTGATTTATTGTAGCGATGAGTTGCCCGGGCAGGTCTTGAACCTGCGGACTCAGGCAATTCACTCATCTCGACCTCCCAAAGCTCTGGGATTACAGGCTGAGCCACTGAGCCTGACCAGAATAAGTAGTTTTTTAAAAAGGTTTTTATAATAGGTACACGATAAAGTATACATCTTAAGTTTACGGCTTGATGAATCTTTACATGTGCACATATGTAAACCCCTACCAAGAACAAGATAACAGGACATTTTTGTCACTTCAGAGGGTTCCCTGGGGTCCTTTCTTAGTTCCCCAAAGTAACCAGTATTCTGACTTTTATCACCTAGATTAGTTTTGCAGAATAGGGAGTTTCCATTCTGCCCTTCATTTTGACATTGCCTATTTCTGATGATAAAGTAAGTTTATTCTGACATAATTTCAACCTTACAGAAACGTTGTACAGATAGTTCAATTCCTGTATACCTTCACCCATGTTCCCCAAATGTCATTTGGCCACATTTGCTTTATCATTTATTCTTTCTCTTTCTGCTCCCTCATCCATATGAATGTGTGTATTTATTTCCTTTTTTCTGAGCTCTTTGAGAGTAAACTGCAGGCATAATATTCTTTACCTTTATAAAAGTAAGGACATTGTTGTACATAATCACAGTATGCTTTTCAAAATATGGAAATTAACATTGCTATAATACTGTTAGCAAGCTTACACACCATATTTAGATTTCATCAATTCTGATAATGTTCCTTACAGGAAAAGAAAATTGCATATCATGAATGTAATTTGATTGTTGTGTCTTTTTAGTTTTCTTTAAAGAAAAACTGAGGAACAGTTCTTCATTCTTTTCATTGATGGCCTTGAAAATTTGTATGAATATGGGCCACTTATTTTATATACTATCCATCAATTTGGGTTTGATGTTTCCTCATAATTTGGTATGGGTTATGCATTTTTGCCTAGCATATCCCAGAAGTGAAATATCTTAGCAGAGGCATTTGATGTCTGTGTGTCGCTTAATTGTGATGCTAACTTTAACCATCTGATTAAGATAGTATCAACCAAGTTTTACTGAGAATTTTTTTTTCTGAATTCCATTGTAAAGTTACTGTTTTTCCTTTTGTGATTATTAAGTATATTGGGCAAATACTTTAAGATTATGTAAATATCCTGAATATCCAGTTTATTCAACAGATGTTAATTCATTAGTTTTAGCTTCCATTTATGACTTTTGCCTGAACCAGTTGTTACTGAGATGGTTGCCCAAAGACAGTTTTCTAAGTTTATTAGTTGGGAATAGTGTTCCCTATTCTTCATCTATATAGGTATAGAATTATAGATTTATTTATCACTGTGAATTAATGGATATGTATTTTGTCAACCAAGATCTGGTAGCAAATGTGTTTATTGCTAATGAACCTGATGATTTTTAATAATGAAAATGCCAGGCATTTAAGGACAGCTTTTAAAATAACATTTATTAGATCCAACCGCAGATTTTGCAAAAGCTCTGACATACAAGTTTATAAGGATGAAGTAAAGAAGGTTTTATTTCTTGGTTTGGTCCAAAGCATAATGAATATGATTTTATGTATAATTTATATATACTGTAAGCATGAAAACATATATCCTTTGGCCCTTCGATTCTACTTCTAGGGGGCTTATCATATAGATACAGTTTATAAGGTTTTTATATAGCTTATTACATTTTTATCCTATAGATATATATTATAAGCTTATTTTATCTTTTTGTTATAGAGGATTAGAGATAACTTAAATATCTCCCATTAGTGATACTTGTTATTATAACATTTATACAAGAATATACTTCTTAGCCACAAAAAAGAATAAAAAGCTGTCTGAGTATTGACGTGAAAGATCTTTCAAAATATAATAAATGAAAAAATGCATCTGTATTTGCTTGTGTATACTAAGAATGGATATGTTTTGGAAGAAATCACAAGAAGCTGGTAACATTGGTTGCCTTTAGTGTGTTAAACTGGATGTTTTGGGAATGGGAGCAGGGTGGGAACTTTTTACTATAAATTCTTTTATCTTTTGACTTTGGATTAATTACATTTTAAAAATTCACACTCTGGAGATCTAAAATTGTGGAATCACTTGATCTAAGTATAAGAATTCTAACAGTGAGAATTTTGTTATGTAATTCCTGTGTAAATATATGTTTTTGTTGTCTTGGTAGATGGCAATAATAGAAAAGTTGGTAGAAAAATGGTAACTTTATATGCCATAGTATGTAATCTTTAGAGTCTTGAATGAGTATTTGCTTTGTTCTTTTGGCAGCATGCATATGCACTAGAACTTCTATTTGATCAGTTGCATGAAGGAGCTAAAGCTCTTGATGTAGGATCTGGAAGTGGAATTCTTACTGCATGTTTTGCGCGTATGGTAAGAGCTACATTTTTTTATTCTGACCCCAACAGAAGAGTATTTGTATGATTTGGCTGTGTTTTTTTTCACTAGTGGTTTTGATGTTGTTTGTCTATTAACACATTGATTGGCAAACTTTTCACTTTTCTAATACTGAGAGCAGATGAAAATTTTAAAAAATTTAAAAAATCTGAAGCTGGTTGCTGCAAACTTCTGTCATTAAGCACAAGTGAAATGGTCTTTTCTAAATTGTCACTTTTTTTGCAATACAGCTGAAAGTTGCAGACATATCCAGTATTTGCCTCAGACACCACTCTGACTTGCATTCCATACTTTGTATTTTTATTCGGGTTATAAACCAAATATATATTATATATTCATTTACCTTGCATTATTACATCACTATTTGTCTCACTATCACTAATGAGTTCACTGGATTCACCTTCGACCTCATCAGCATATATTTCTTCATTTTCCATAATTATGGTAAATTATTATTATTTTTTTGAATTGGAGTCTCACTCTGTTACCCAGTCTGGAGTGCAGTGGCACACTCACAGCCACCACAGCCTCAACCTGCTGGGCTCAGGTGATACTTCCGCCTCAGCTTTCCAAGTAGCTGGAACTACAGGCATGTGCCACCATACCCAGTTAATTTTTTGATTTATTGTAGAGACGAGGTCTCACCATGTTGCTCAGGCTGATCTCAAACCCATGGGCTCAGGCAATCCTCTTGCCTCTGCCTTCCAAAATGCTGGGATTACAGGCATGAGCCACCGTGCCTGACTGGTAAATTATTTTTAATGTTGAAGTACGAAAGTCCTGAAATATCAAAATACAGGTATACAAGACTAATCGCAGCAAAATATTGATCAACTTGCAATTTTTACCAACTATGTAAATTAATAACAACATTGCGCAGTTGATAATCAGATACTTATCTCAATTAACTTTCTCTCTCCTTGCATCACTATTTATTTTCAAGCAAAATATAGTAACAAACATATGACATTACAGCATTCAGAAACAGAATTTGGGAATGACATAAAATCACAACCTCAGCTATCAGGAACAGAATTTGGAATGATGTAAACTCAAGTCAGTGATTGCAAATGAGTTAAGAGGAAAGTCTAAGTTATTCTGTAATGATTTCACTCTGATTCTTCTTTTAACAGGAAAAATGGGTTCTAAGCAAAAATAATTATTGTAAGACTAGGGGGTAGAGCTTCAGAAGGCCCAGGAAAAAAGAGAGACAACTGATTTTTATAAATTCATTGACAGATTCACACATTAGGAGGGTTTCCTACCTTCTCAGTCTGATGAATTACTTTCTATACTACTTTTCTATATAAACATTCAAAATGGATTTGTCTCCTCTTCAAAATACCTATATTTTGTCTCTGCATACCAACCATCTTGCATAGTACTAAGCACATAGTGGCAGTCAATAAATATGTTTAACAAGAATGCCACATTATTTTTATAGTCACGTAAAATTTCCATAAGGAATTTTCACTAACCCACAATATATTCTGAAGTTTAACTTGCCTATCTTATCAATATACCATGACATTTACTTTCATTCATACAGACATACACACACATTTCCAAGCAAAACACTGAAGTAAAAAATAACATAAATTTATTTGTATTCAAGTACAAATACATTTTAAAACATTGCAATGTCAGCACTTGAAACATATGGGTCATGTGGGTAGTGTTCATGTCTTTACTCTTTCATTTCTGAGTAACTACAATCTTCTCTTTCATTTCTGAGTAACTACAATCTTTAGAAAACCATAGTTTTCCTTTTTCTTATTTCTAGAGCCTGGAATCTAGAAGGCAATAAGTAGAGTTGAAGTATATATTCGAGAATAGTGGCTAAAAAAAAAAAGCCAGTGAACAAGAGTCCCATTTCCCTAACTATAATCTTTAAGCATTTCTCCAATATTTGGTTCATATCGTAAGGTTAGGCTCAGATTATTTCCTGCATAGGCATATTTAGGACTTAAAACGTCCTTAACCAGAGATGCAAACAAGTAACTTTTTAATGTCCTTTTTAAAGTTTACTGTTCTTGAAATTCTATAAAAAATCAGACCCTTAGTTTAATCCAAAATCCACCCAAATGATAATTTAATAGTTATGTACATTATAAAACAGCTGATAAAGGACTCAGTAATTATTAGGAAAAAATTTTAAGCATTTGTACTTAAACACATAATCTTGAGAAACCTTATGATTTAAGAGAAATTAAAATGTTAAACCATATTGATGTAATTATAAAACAATTGCACACAGATTAAATGTATGCAAAACTTTAGGTAAGTTAAAAGATTAAAATAAATTACTAAAATCAAAGTGACCAACTAATGCTTAAGGTTTTCCTTTCAAAGGAGGACCACAAAATATACCTAGTAATGCAGCAGTAACACTATTGCTCTATCTGGAGAATTAGTAATGTTACTGGACTATTCAAATAAAGAAAATGTTTAGCTAAAATTTATTTAGCAGTAAGAAAACTGTATAGTTGCATATATGAATATAATCTGACTATAAAATATATGAACAGAAATCACACCAATATTTATTTCCATAGAACTCATTATTAATATCAAATTGGTCACAATGTAAAAGATCTTATCACAATTCATTCCTTCTAAGCTTCACTCTCAAAAACTGTTTTGAATATGTGTATTCAACTGTTAAGTAACATAAAATGATAAAGCAGGGCTTACAGGCAAGATGGCAATGGAACAGGTCAGAATGTGAGAGTCTCCACAAAAGCAAGTGTCCATAAAGACTCTCTGTGTGAGTATGTGCTGGTGGGTGAAAGTCTGTTTTAGCGGAGACTTGGGTTCATACACTCGGAGCTCTCATCCAAAGGTGAATGCAACTCACCACCGCCCTGAGATTTGAGACCCAGGTGCACAGGATTGTCTGCCATTCTCAAGGCAGAGAAAAGCTGCTCCTCACCACCTGGCACCTGGCCCACACCATCACCTGCAGCAGCAGACAGAGCACAAGCAGGAATTGTGGAGAAAGTAGGTCATGGAAGTCTGGAATAAAGACCCAACACGGTGATGAGACGCCGACGGGAGCCATCTTCTCAGTCCTGGGACTGGGCAGAGAACTGCAATGACCCACCCAGCTCCAAGCAACTTCCATCTTGGGACACAGAGGCTATCCTCTCACCAGACTCAGAGACAGATGTCCCTCTCCCATGTTGGAACAGACACAGACACATAAGATCTGAGTGGGAGACTTGACAGCAGCAGCAGTGAGATGGATGAGTCTGGATCTGAACCATCCTCCTCTCACAGTAGTTTCTGGGGCATCTGACCCACCCTTGAGAGCAACCCTATCAGCCACAGAGAGCAGAAGGGAAGGGCTGGAGACCAGCGCCACTCCTTAAGGTGGAAGTTACTGAAAGGAACCTGGAGTTACAGAAACAGTCACAGAGCAAGTTTTTTCTTCTTAGTTTTAGTTTTTTTTCTTTCTTTGTTTACATTTTTGTACTTGCTTTATTTCTGTCATTTTAGATTTTCTGTTTGCGTATGGGTATTTTTGAGGGAGAGTGTACCATCAGGGAGGTTTTTGTTTGCTTGTATGATTGTATCTTTTTATTTTCTCTTTGTTTCTCTGTTTATTCGTTAGTTGGCATGCCTGTCTGGTTTCCCTCTACTTCTTCTCTCCACCTTTCATCTTCCTCCTTCCCTTTTCCATTCTTTTCCTTTTTCTTATCTCATTTTGCTTTTAGGGGGAAAACACCCCCACTGCATGCACAGAGTGTAAGGCAGTGGGAAATGGGTTCACAGGGCCCACACACCAGTCAGCGGATACCAGGATCTGCCAATAGCTTCTGAATCACAGCCCCATCCCCAATTAAATCTTAAAACTGCAAAAAGCACAGGCCTCAACCCACAGACCAGCTTCAGAATTGAACAAAGCCAGAGGATCTATATAAGGAAGAACAGGAGATTGAGCAAACAGAAACAAAAGCTATCCCCCATCACTGAACAACAGAATTCAAAAGGCAAAAAAAGTGGGGGGGGGGGGGGGGACCAACACAGATGAAGAAAAAACAAAGAATATGAGTCTCACATAGACCACTGGGAGATCAGCCATTGAGAATACAGACTTTGAGACTCTAACAATGAACAGCCCCCAGAATGATTGGTCTCAAACCACAAACCCAGATATTAAGATATTAATAAAGAGAATAAATAGAAAATGAGGAGAGATAGAAAAGAATGAAGAAGTTGATAACTGAGATAACAGCAATAAAGAAAACAAACCGATAAGCATGGAAAGTAGAATTAAACAAGCAGAAGAAGGAATCTCAGAGCTTGAGGACCAAAATATGGAACTAACCCAAAGTGTTAAAAACATAGATAAGAAGCTTTAAAAGAATGAACAAAATCTCCAAGAAATGAGCAATTATTTCAAGAGGGAGAACCTAGGATTAATTGGAATCCCTTAGGCAGAGAGACAGAGACCACCCTGGATAAAACATTCCACAAAATTATCCAAGAAAACTTCCCTCATCTCATCAGTGACATGACCATTCAAACATAAGAAATTCATAGAACCCCTGCAAGACAACAAATGAGAAGACCAACTCTTAGACACATAATAATTTGCCTATACAAAGTAGGTATAAAAGAAAAAAATCCTAAAAGCAGCAAGAGAGAAAAGTCAGACCTACCTACCAGGAAAGAACAGTTAGAATAGCAGCAGACCTATCTACAAAAACACTTCAAGCCAGTGAGCTTGGAGCCCACTCTTCAAAGTTCTCAAAGATAACAATTTCAACCAAGAATTACCTACCCAGTCAAGCTAAGTTTCATCAGTGATAGAGAATTAAAATCCTTCTCAGACATTCAATCCCTAAGAGTTTACACTACCTCCAGACCACCTCTGCAAGAAACACTTGAAGTATTAAACACAGAAGAAAGGAAAAAAAGAATGGCAATGCCCTTCTCAAGAATGCAGGAAAAAGATTAAAAACATACATGAATCAACACAAAAATCCAAAGAAAGAAAACAAACAATTTAAGCAAGCAAACAGCAGCAGCAACAACAACAAACTCTATGAGAACCTCAAGACAGGAATAAACTCTCACCTCTCAATAACTAGCCTGAATGTGAATGGACTAAATACATCACTGGAAAGACAAAATGGCAAACTGGATAAAATATCATGAGGCTACAATATACTGATCCCAAGAAACTCATCTCACCAGAAAGGACACTCACAGACTCAAAGTAAAGGGATGGGAAACAAAATTTTAGGCAAATGGAAAACAAAAGAAAGCAGGAGTCATGATATTAATATCAGACAAAATATTCTTTAAACTATCAAAAAATTTTAAGATACAAAAGATCACTACATAATGATAAAAGGTTCAATCCATCAACAAGAAATATGCATCCTAAACATATATGCACCCAACATAGGAGCACCAAACTAAAACAAGATACTGACTCTAACACTATCATAGTTGGAGATTTAAATACCCCACTCACAATCCTAGATATATCATCAATACAAAAAATCAACAAGGAGATCCAGAACCTCAATGTGATGCTTGACCAGATGGACTTAACTGATACCTATAGAACACTCCACCCAACAACCACAGAATATATACTCTACTTATCACCACATGGAAGGTACTCTAAGATTGACCACATCCTCGGCCATAAATCAAACATAAACAAATTCCATAAGATTGAAATTCTGCCATGCACCATCTCAGACCACAGTGTAATAAAAATAAATATAAATGTCCACAAAGTTCCCCTAAAACCCACAAAGACATGGATACTAAACAGCATGATGCTAAATAACTCCTAGGTCAACATGGAAATCAAACAGAGATTAAGATACCTGGAAACCAATGAAAAGGAAGGAATATTTTACCAAAATCTCTGGATGCCATGAAATCAGTGCTAAGAGGGAAATTCATATCTCTACAAACACACATGAAGAAAATGAAAAGATCACAAGTTAACAGCCTAACAAATCACCTAAAGAAGCTGGAAAAGCAAGACCACCAAAACCCTAACTTCAGCAAAAGAATCCAGATCACCAAAATTAAAGTCCAATTTCAGGACACAGAAGACAAAAATATAATACAAATAATCAATGAAACCAAAAGCTGGTTCTTTGAAAGGATAAACAAGATTGATGGATCCCTAGCTAGACTGACCAAGAAAAAGCCCAAATAAACACAATCAGAAATGCAAGATGAAGTCACAACTGCCTCCAAAGAAATACAAAAGATTATGAGAGATTACTATGCACACCTGTATAGAAACCCTAAATGAAATGGAGAACATTCTTACATCATATAAACTCCCCAGGTTGAAACAAGAAGAAATCGAGACCCTACATAGCCAAACAACAACCCAGAAAATTGACTCTGTCACATTTACCAAAAAAAAAAAAAAGCGCCCTGGACCAGAAGGCTTTCCAGGAGAGTTCTACAAAACATACAAGGAAGAGCTGATACCAATCCTATTGGAAATATTCCAGGCAACTGAGAAAGATGGAACACTCCCCAAATCATTTTATGAAACTAACACCACACTGATACCCAAACCAGGTAAAGATCCAACAAAGAAAGAGAACTATAGGCTGATATCCTTGTTGAACATAGATGCCAAAATTCTCAATAAGATTCTAACAAACTGTATCCAACAACACATCTCAAAAATCATCTATTATGACCAAGTAGGCTTCATCCGCGGATACAGGGCTGGTTCAACATCCGCAAGACCATAAATGCAATTAAATACATTAGCAGAAGATAAAAACCACAGGATTATATCACGAGACATGGAAAAAGTGTTCAATAACATCCACCACCCCTTCATGATAAAAACCTTCAAACATCTACGCATAGATGGACCATACCTCAAAACAGTAAGAGACATCACGAGAAACCCACAGCCAGCATACTGCTAAACAAAAGAAATTGGAAGTATTTCCCCTGAAAGCTGGAACAAGGCAAGGATGCCTACTCTCATCCCTCCTGTTTAACATATTATTGCGAGTCTTAGCTAGAGCAATCAGACAAGACCAGGAAATCAGGGGTATTCGAATAGGAAAAGAGAAAGTAAAGTTATCCCTCTTGGCAGATAACATGATACCTCAAAAACCCAAGAGAATCTGTCAAAAACCTCCTTGCACTGACAAAAACTTTGGCAAAGTCTCAGGGTATAAAATAAATGTGCAAAAGACAGTTGCATTCCAAACACCAACAATAAACAAACAGAAACCCAAATAAAAAGCACAATCCCATTAACAATAGCCACAAAAAAAGAAAGAAAGAAAGAAAAAGAAATACCTTGGCATCTTCCTAACCAGAGAAGTAAAAAGACCTTTACAATGAAAACTACAAAACACTGCTCAAAGAAATCCAAGAAGACACAAACAAATGAAAAAATATTCCATGCTCATGGATTAGAAGAATCAATATTGTTAAGATTGTCCATCCTATCCAAGGCAATCTACAGATTTAACACAATACCCTATTAAATTACCAGCAGCATTCTTCTCAGACCTGAAGACAAGAATACAGGAATTCATATGGAAACATAAACAAGCACGAATAGCCTAAATAAGCTTTAGCAAAAAAAAACAAAAAACAAGCCGGGCTCGGTGGCTCAGCCTGTAATCTCACGCCTTGGGAGGCTGAGGTGAGTGAATTGCCTGAGCCCGCGGGTTCGAGACCCGCCTGGGCAACTTGGCGAGACCTCATCTCTACAATAAGTCAAAAATCAGCCGGGTGTGGTAGCGCGCGCCTGTAATTCCAGCTACTTGGAAGGCTGAGGCGGAAGGATCCCCGGAGCCCAGCAGGTCGAGGCTGCGGTGGCTGGGAGCGGCCACTGCACTCCAGTCTGGGTGACAGAGTGAGACTCCAACTCAAAACAACAACAACAACAAACAACAACAACAACAAAAAACAAAAACAAAACAAAAAAAAACAAAGCAGGAGGTATCACACTCCCAGACTTTAAGTTTTATTATAAAGCTACAATAATCAAAACAGCATGGTATTGGTACGAGAACAGGCATATAGACCAATAAAACAGGACAGAGATTACAGAAACAAAATATCCATTTCTC